>UELX01003212.1:0-25132 GCA_900480035.1 Eupelmus urozonus | reverse complement strand
CTTATGACGATTTTATTTATCATTCGAAAATGGAAATGAGGAGTAAAAAAGATCGTGAGAAGAACTTATTGATTGATTTAAATATTTTAGAAAATAAACGCAGAAAATGATTTACTATTGCTCTTATTTTATAAATTCAATTTTACAATAAAATGATATTATTATTTAAAAAAATAATTACCCTTAAAAAAAAATACAAGCAAAATCTGCACGAGCCCGCTCAAAATCAACAAGCGCAAGCAGGCCATTCTTCTCTGCTAAAACCTCCCATCCACGGTATAATTACGCGGCTCGCAAGCGTATATAGGTGACAGAGAGAGCGAGGCCCAACAGGCCAGCCCTCGCTCGCGTCGGGGTGATTGATTTTAGCGAAAACGCGAATCAGGCTGCAATTTGTCAAGCTGTCGGCGTTCCATCTCTCACGAGAGCGCGCTCCTCGCCAGATAGCGATCTCTCGCCTCTCTCTCTCTGCCTCGTCTTTCGCGTGCCCGGCCGATTACGCGCCCCGCTACTCGCGCGCACGACAACGGCGCGACTGGCATGCGTATATATGCGCGTGCCTCCTCGACTGCAATGCGCGAATGCCGTCACAAAGGAGTATATCGGAGAGAGCCTGTGTGCGGCCTGTAGGAGGACTTTGAGGGCGTTCGTTAAGTCGAGTGCCTATATATATATATAGGGGGCACGATTGCCACATAGTCGAGCTTTACTGTAACGATCGGGGCTTTTTTGTCCGGTGGAGGTTAAAAGGCTGGGTGTGCTGGGCACGAGTCGGAGTGCTTTTCTTTGGCCGTGATGGGGTCGCGATGGTGGGAAGTGTGATTGTGCGCTCGAGGGGCGCGATTGGCCAGTTGTGCTTTGCTTTGTAAATTGAGTGCCGGCGGATGGTAGGGTTTGTTTTTGGGATTCAATGCGCGCGCGGGGATTGTTGGGATTGACAGTGGCTGCATGAGGATGTCAGGTTGTTGAAATAGATGAATGGACTAATGAGGCTTGTGATTTTTTATTGCTCTATTGGTAACTGGGGGATGTGCTTGGTACATAAAGAAGAAAATATTAGCTAAGGGCTTCTTTTTCAATTAGTTATGTAACTAAAGCTTATAGAGAATGCTTTTTTGGCTAATGCTGCGTTGAAAAATTTATATTTTCGAAAGTAATTATAACAACAGCAAAGTTTATATAAATAAAGAAAAAAGCTATTTCTCATAGGAGCACTATTCTTCATGCTTAGAAGCAAGCAGTCAGGCAGTCCCGTGGGCTGAGCCCTCCTTAACCCTCCCAGCTCGTTAATTACTCGCTCGTCCACGCGGACGTCCTCGCACTACTTTCCTCCGTCAACGACAGGGCTGCAGAGCGCGCGCAAATCGCGCGTATCACAGCCGGCCCATAAATCGCGTTAATTAAATCTCACGTTGCGCGCGCGAGGCGTCGTAACAAACGCTCGGCCATCACGCATGTCGACGATTATCTCACGTGCGCGCGAGCTCGCGCCCTCGAGTCATAGCAGGGGTAGCGCGCTGAAAGCTTATACAGAGGGCTTAAAAAATAGAGCCGAGCGAGCCTCTTCCGGAACCCCCCGGTGTCTTCGCTCAGCCATTAACACCCCCCTACGTCATGACTATCGCGGCCAGGCGTATATATATAACCGCTGCCTGCAGCCAGACGCCCACCTATACATACAACACAGAGAAAGAGACCTCTTTGCCGCTCTCTCCTACGTGTGCAGTGTATCTCGCTCCGATCGCGCGCGCGCGCGCGCAGGGTAGTTTAAATTAAAAGTCAGCGAGCGCGCGTCTGCAGTTTGCGCTCGCGCCTCTCACTTTCTTTCCCTTATTCACTCTCGCCTATATTTCACTCTCTCTCTCCATCCTCCTCGCTTTGTGACGCTGCGTGTGTGTGTGTGTGTGCGTTCGTTTCATCAGGCTTGCGCCAGCTGCAGCGACGGAGGTTCGACGCGGCTGATCGGCCCGGGCCCCGAAAGTGTCTGCGATTAGAAAATTAATGACCGCGACGGGGTGGTGGCTTTTGAAAATTATGAGTCTGCGCCCTTTTGTGCCGCGCGCTCGCAGGCTCCATTTGTGTTTTTCAGCGGGTTCTGATTGTGTTGAGAGCTTGTAACGAAAAGTCCTATTGTTCGGCTGTGTCAAAATATTTTCTGCGGAATTGCCTCTCGATGAAGCAATTACGCGAGTGCAGTGTGTATCTTTTGGCAGATGCGTTTATATTGATTTTATTATTTAATATAATAAAGCCTGACTGAAATTGAATGAAATTCAAATTGTTATAAAATATATTATTATCATTATTGATACATATAAACAGTTTTTGAATTATAGTTATTCATATAAAATAAATTAATTATATAAATTAAAATGATTGTAAGAGAAATTAATCTAGCATACAATTTTTACATTATCCAATATTTGTAATCCGTCAAAAAGAAAATGAATTTTATTTTTCATTTGAGAATATAAGAATCTTTCAATTAAATTTCCAACTTTTCTCCGCATTGAAAGCGTCAGAGATAAACAATAATGGCATTAGTTCGATCAATCAGATTCCGATTATCGGCTTATAGCTCATTCAATAATATATAACTACCGTAGCGAGCGGAGCGCTGAAAATCTCTGAAATAAATTGTATTTATTTACGTACCTCGAAGAGGCGTGAACGCAATTGGGTACACCCCAGATGGATGCAGCCTGCGCGCATTCAAAGAAGGTGAAAGCTAGCAGTAAATAGCTGCGCGCAATCTGTTTAAAGCCCGGGATAATGGCTATTACCGGCATATTGGACCCCAATAATAAACCAAAAGGTAAGCCTCGGACGAGCCTCGGGGCCCAGATCTTATCACTTCTAAAATGCTATAAAGTAATAATATTTTTATTTACAATCATATATTTATGCTTTCCAGAACGCTCTATGGTTTCATTTTTACGAAAGCTGTTCACAGAATGTACCAATATGGTTTCGGATTATAGCAACAACTCAGATTTGGAAAAAATTTTTCATTTTTGAATAAGTTGACAAAAAGTAACAAAATAAAAAATATTAAAGAAAGTAGAATTCTGTACCCACGTCAATATTTTTTTTAAAAAACCTTTTCTACCAATAAATTCCAGGACACCGCAAAAAAGTCATGTCCCTGTTACACCGAAACTCGAAAAGGCCAAAGCCGAGCAACATTCGCCAGCTTGCATCGAACATTCGATATTTACAAGCGGCGAAAAAAAGCCGAACGTCCCCGTCGCCAAGCTCGTATACGCGCGCACGTGTGTCGCTTCGTGCGGGGCCCATTAGCAGAATTATTAATGAGCCGCGTCGCATCGCTTATAAATAATACGCGCGAGCTGCTCCCGCGCCGCGTGTATTTAATCCTCCTCTCTGATATGCGACCGCCTCCGCCGCGCGCGCGCTGCACAAAGTGCGCTTATATAGCGTCGCATTTGAATAACACGTCGGCGAACTAGTGCATAAATTTCTAATTACAAGAAAATCAGTGTGCGTTTGTCGGCGAGAGCTGCGCTCGCTGCTTCTTTTTCTTTTGGACGGGGGGTCCGCGGCGGAATATATATTGCATATTCGGCAGCGTGTAATTAATTCGGCACGTTGGCGCTTATAATGTGAGTCACCGAAATCGACTCGCACAAGGCGACTCGTTTGCTTTGTTGGGCCTTTTTGGGAGACGACCGAAACATGCGGTGGAACTGTTCGCGAGAGGCTTTTATGCCTATCCGGATATATGTGGATTTATGTTTGGGAATTCGAAATTTCTGGATCAAATTACGTTTTAATATAGAGTTTTGCTGTTGTTTTAATAGCTTTTTATTGGTTAATTTGTTAAGTAAATTTTTTTAAGAAACAACCGGAGTGGAAGAAATTATTTTAATTTTTAGAATAATATAGGAATACTGAGAGAACAGTCAGTAAAATTTTAAATTATTTATTTTTAAAAAATAGTATAAGAATTCTAGATAATTTGACATAGATGATTCATAGAACATATTTGCCATCTAAATTTTTAACCACCCCAACACTCTCTGTTAGCCAAACACTGATTCATAGCTTGCTTCCCTAAGGAAGCGCATCGCTCTAAAGAGATTTTTTGTTCAGCTCTAAAAAAACGAAGCGACTCAGTGGAAAAATTCCGAAATACGAGGCACAAAGGGAGAGCTCCGCACTTCGTTTACCAGACAATAGCCGCAGCGAGCGAAGAAAATGGAAGGTGCGCGCTGCACCCTTTATTAAAACGTATTACGTTTTATGGGGGCGGTTACACAAGCCCATAAACACGGCGAGAGTAGCGGCCAAGCTATATAGATAGAGGAGAAAAAAAAAGTTGGACCCCGAGTGACACTAAAAATGCCGAGTTTACACCCGTGCGAGCTTCCTTTTTGAAATGTACCGGCGGCCCATTGATGTCTCTGTCGTCCCAATTAGGAGCCTGTAACACTTGCCGCTAGCTCGGAGGTGACTGTTTTTTTTAGATTAGACCCGGCTGCCTGGGCCTATCTTGTTTTCCGAAAAGCTTCGGGGAGTGAAGCGACGCCGAGGAGCCGAGACCGTACAAATTGCCTGTATAAGGACGGCTGATAGGCTTCTATTGCTGACGCAAGAGTATACATACCAGATATTTTTGGTTGGTTTGGGCTTCTTGTGTTTCAAGTTCGTTGTGGCTACTGTACTTTTTGAGAATTATTGTATACTTATAATTAAAATTTTTTGTAATAAAATATAAATTTTGTGAAACGTTAATTTTTTAAAATAAAAAGATATTTTGTAAAATTAAATTTTTTTTACCCTATTGCTTTTACTTATAAGAACAAACTATAAACTAAACCCCAAAAATCATCCTACATATTCCAGTCTGCTCAGATGGACTCGGCTCGGCCTCGTCCAGGTGTAAACAAAATTTCCGGCCGGGAAAAGAGTAAATTGCTTTCGGAATCCCTCCTTGTGCACGATCACAGCTAACCGACGACTTTAGTTTTCTTTCCCCCGACGCGCTCTCGACGGCGAATGGATTAAAGGATGTCAGAGTGTGTTTTTTTTCTCTCTCTCTCTCTCTCTCTCGCTCTCTCATTTACTATAAGTCTGAGGAAAGATGCCGGTCACCGTGTAGCTCGGTGATTTTCAGAAAAGTGTACGCGCGCGGAGAGAACAACGAATCGCGGCGGAGCGGCTCGCACCGCGGGGGAGCCTGCACGGAAAACAAGATCTCATCTAGATAGGGTCCAGTTCTCGAGACTCTCTGTGCAGTATAGTTGTACCAGTCGCGCTGACGCCGAACTGTATAACTCGCTTCGCGAAAAAGAAAGAGGCACCGTGTACGTGAGTGTGTGGTTGAAGCGCGGAGGGAAAAGAAAGGAAAAAATGGGAATGACGTGGATTGGTACCTAAATTCACTTTCAGCTGATGCTCGTAATTTCTTGTGTCGAGCGAGGTTACTGATAATTGAACCATATGAGTTAGAATAACTGTTTTCTTTTCATGAGTTCAATTTCTGTATCTAGTATTGACATAAATTTAAAATTAACAATTTTCTAAAAGTGCCAATTCTCAAATGAAAATGCGCGTATCGATGACGGTGAAAGCACTTTCACATCTCCAATACGTAACCCCACTTCTAAAAATGCCCGCTCATTTCAAAAGACATTCCTCACCCACAAAAATATCAGCTGCCCGCGCATACACAGTTATACACGGCGACGCGATACGCGGCGCGGGCGGTATATACGAACTGCCGCAGCGCGCAGGCAAAAAGGTTAAGGTTCGCGCGTTCACGCGCTCGCACACAGGTATATACACCAGAAGAAAGCAAATTATCGTAATGCGCGATCGCGATCGAGGGCCGAGATCGCGGCAGGAATCCCAGAGAGTCGCGCGCGCTTGCGCGTCCAGTGCATATCAGAGAGCCGCTTGTGCACAGCTCGAAAATGGATGGCGCGCGTCGCGGGCTCCCAAGAGGTGGGGAGGGGACGGGGGGGAGATGCTATCGGTGGGAAGAGAAGCATCTATACCCGATATGTATACAATGCCATAGCGCGCGAGCGAGCGAGAGCGGGGAATATTGCAGCCTTGACAAATTGCCGCGCTGAAGGCCGACCCCGGTAATTACGGGCCAAAGGAGATACGCGTCGCGCGCTCTCTCTCTCTCTCTCTCTCTCTCCAGCGCTTCGCGAGACTCTTCTTTTTTCTCGCGGCCGTTTATGCGCGCGTATGTGTGCAGGGTATTATATGCGCGGTTATATGTGAGATAGCGCGAGGTGCATTCCTTTACGCGATGTCTCGCGACGTGAGCGAGCTTGATTCGAGCAAGATGGGTTGATGGGTCGATTTGGTGGATGCTTTTATTTTGTTTGGGTTTTCTTGTGGAGTGATTTTTTTATCATTCTATGAGTAATTTGTTAATAAGCAGCGTGTTAATTAATAACTGTTATTTCAAAGACGATTGTCTGATTATAAATTTAAATTTCGAGGTGATTATACATGACTCAAAAGCAAGTAAGTACTTGTTTAAGCTTCTTTCAGAAAAGTTTTTCCCAGCAAATGCAATTTTCAGTGAACAATAACTTTAACGACGTTTTTCATCATATAATTTCTACAAACATAAAGATCTGCCGGTTCGCCGATTGTTAATTTACGCCGCAAACAGAAAATTTCCGTTTTTTCCAGCTTTTTATAATGAGAAAACATCTTTCAGGACATTATTGTCCTGCTTAATTCATTTCCCGGAGTCGTTATTCGACTCTTCGCATGAGGATTTACAATGTTGTTAATGACATTAGCTCGCGCGTATAGATTAAAAGATAAATTTTAAGAGCATTGTGTTTTATCGGCTATGCAATTAGCATAATTTGTCGACCTGTTACTTATTTTTTCGATAAGCCATCTTAACCAGCGTGCTTTGTAATATACAATCGCGCCTCGAAATGGCTTCTTTTTGATTGAGCTTCGAAGAAAAGCCACTCGCCGCCTTACCAAGAATATTACAAATAGTTCTTCATAAATTTTGGAATACGCATTTACACGTATTTAATTTTTCCAATACGTAATATCCAACTTATCCATCTATTTTTCAAACACTCATTCTTAAATCAGCAAAATCTCACCGACCTCGCAAAGCCACATTACCCTCGCAATCCAATTCCCCAGAAATCTCACCTGCTCTCGCGTACCTAGAAGCTGTATCCATTCAGCCGAATCCCAATCAAACCCTCATCTCGCTCGGTCCTGCGAAGGCAAATAAGGCACACAGTGGAGAATTATCGGCGGACCTTTTTTCACTCTCTCTCTCTCTGTCCCTCTCGTATACCTACTATATACGTGACCTCGTGCGCGAGCTACCGCGAGTGCACGCGGAATAAGATTGAGGTCGGATCTCGCGCGCGCGGACGACTCGAGGAACGAGCGGCTGTCTTATACATATGGAGAGCGGGAGCCGCTACCTTTTGGGCTCCTGCAAATTTCAAGGAATCCGATATTAGCGGACGCGAGATTGGGTCCCACGAACGAGCTGGATTGCCTGCTTAATGAGATCTGACTTGAGTCCTTTTTTGCGTCGGGGGACGCTTAAGAATTTATCGAGAAAAGCAGTTTTATTGATGAGCTTATTAATTGACGGCTTTCCAGTGTAGGGTCAATATTTTGAATAGAAAGAAAAAACTTACATTCGCCATTTGCTGTACACAATCGTACAAAAGCATCCGAAAAGAGCAAGCGAAGAATGCTCATTAAAAAAAGACCAATCATCTTTATGAATCGAGCCCGGGACAAATCAGCCCCGCCGCTTGGCTGTAACGGCGCAACAAAGTCCAGGCCGTCTAAAGAAACATAAATATTTCGTCGCTGCCTTCATCTCCCTCGCTCCCGCTATATACACCCACGAGTCTATCCAGCTCGCCATTAGCCATCCTAATTTATGCATCATCAGCAGGGCCGACAGTAGGAACCCTTTCTTCCTGCATCCATCTTTCGGCCGATGAAAAGTTTCTAAAGATTTTCCCCGGCGCGCTGCTAGTCTTTATACGCTCGCGACGTCTTAATTACTTGGCGCGCGGCGCGCAAAGGGTTACGGGGCCGAGTCTTTTAAAGGCAGCCTGGAAACTGCCTCGTCGTCGCTAATATCGCTCCCCTCGCTTTTCTCCCCGCCAACAAAGAGCCAATAAACGCTCGCGTACCTGTCTCTATATACTACGCGTCGTCGGCTTCGTGCGGGAGAGGAAGAAAAAGAAGGGATCGAGATGCGACAATAAGACTATAAAACGCGCTGCGCGCTCGTCAAACAATGTGCCGTTCCTCTCCGAGACGTTTCTTTCGTTTTCGAGTGTCTTGAGGCTCGAGCTACCGCTTATGTGCTCCTTTGTTGCGCGCGCGGATACTGCAGCGGCCCTGTCGGCGGATATTTCATATTTCTCTTGTAAAGCCTGATTTTATGTGCTTTCGCTTGGGTTTCCCGCCTCCTCGCTCTATGCTTTTACAATGCGCTGAGCCGTAACAGTAGCGCGTTTGACGAAATATGATGGCGAACGGAACTTACGTTTTCAGCGTCTCGTGGATTATTCGCGGCTGGTTCTGGATTTTTTAGCGCTTACTTTTTTGTCAACTCACCTGGAACAGAAAAGGAATATATTTTTAGTATCAAATACATATTGCATTTAGAGTGTATATTTTTATTTATTTAAAATTATATAAGAGTTAAATATTTAAAATATTGGTTAAAAACAAAAGTGTTGCGGCGTTAAAAATAGCGGAGAAGTTGTACAGCTATTTTTGAACTCTCGCTGATGGAACATGAAAACAACAAACATTTTTAAACAGCCCTCTATTTCGGCATTTAACGTGCGGGGCGCGCACAACTAAAATTACAATCATTCCCCAGCGGGGCCAAAGTAAATCAAGCATCATGAAATTCGCGAAAGCAGCAGCAACTACAGGGCTCACGAGCGAGAAAGAGAGAAAGCCAGGGTTGTTTTTTTCTCATGATAACGAGCCGCCCGCCAGCTCCCGGAGTTCATTATAAAATGACGAGCTTACTTTTAAAGCGCTTTTTCAGGTTGCGGGGGCGAGTTTTAAAACAAACTCTCATTCCACGCGATGATAATGATTCCGTGCCGCATGGAAATCTTGGCAGCTCCGCGCTCTCTCTCGCGCATATATAGCGCGCGGAAAAAGCGTATACGTGTCTATATAAACGCGCGCGTGCCGGTAACCCTGCACGACGCTGTTTTCTGCGCCCGCCCGCTCTCTCTCTCTCGCAGCTGGTGCGTCTTCGATTCGGCCTGACTCGGCCGTTGCCGAACACGAGAAGTTTTCCCAAGTTGCCATTGCTGCTGCTGCTGCTGCTGCTACTGGTGTTGCTGGGGCCTCGCGTGGCAGGCTAACGTTTCCTCCGTTAGCCTCCCCCGAGAAATAAAGCGCTTTAGCGATAAGAACCTTTCCGCGCCGTCCCGTACCTACCTTCCACCTACATGCCACCTACTTGCAGCTACGTGCAGCCGTTTTCGCTTTTCGCCTATACGTGCAGCGAGACCCGGTTTTTCTGATTAGCGGCCGCTGGAAAAAGCTCGAGCTGTGCGCGGGGACGTTGCAACCTTGCTGACGTAATGCGCCTCGACGACTTGAAAATGAAGGGTTCTTTCTTGCTATAAAGAGGGATAAGCGCTTCTTGCTGCTGGATTATACAGGTATATTGGTTCTGCGAGTATGGCTGGAATCGATAGGATGCGATCGATAGGATGTAATTATAGTTCGGTTTCGAGCTCCTCAAGTGACGCGAATTCTAAAAAAGATGTATATTGCGTTAAATTAAGTATTGATGGGAGTGTGGTTCTTTTGAACGTGTAATTATTTATTCCTGGCTGTCGATAGATAATTATCCTTGACTACTGAATATTGCAAAGCTTACCTACGACCTAGTTAATTATTAAATCCGATTCATTATTAGTCAGTTAGTCAAAACTTAAAGTTAATAGGTTCTTCAAATTCTTGATGCATTAAGTATTATTTCTAAGAATGAAATTTTCTTTGTTTAACTATTATTTCAGATAATTTTATCTAACGTATTATGAAATGTGAATTTATTAATTGAGAAAATTAATGTAAATAACAAAAATAAAAATATAAAAAAGTTGAAAAAAATTCTGTAACACCCCACAAAATTTAAAATGTTCCTACTTTTGTAATTAATTATAGAATATACCGAAACATAACGTCCCAGAAGCACATCCCCACTTGAAAAAACTAGAAAAAACCTTGACACATCCTCCACCCGCAAACAAAGCCGGCAAAGCACATAAATATCACCGGACAACAACCGAAAAAAGGCGTATATAAATAATTCTCAGATCGTGATCGCGTTTAGCGTAGCCCGCTCGCCTCTATACAGACTCTAGGGGGGCATCCATTTTCCGGTGGGCGGCGCAGTGTCACCGTAGCGCTCGCGGGCTCCGATTGGCTGGCTCCCGCACGACACATGCACATACATATACGTCTACGCGTCGGGGGCTCCTCTCCGCTTGGCACACATACGCGCCAGGTGCGTTTCGCGCTCGATCCCGTGACGTCATTAATCCAGCCATCCGTCCTGCGCTCTTCTCCTCGGGGGAGTGAGCCAAAGCCATTGTGTGCTCGGCGAGGAGAGAGAGAGAGGCGGGGGATCATGCCGCGCAGCTGCCGTGCCTTGTGTGTGTCGAAGGTTTTTCGGAGCGCGCGCGCGTCCCCGATCTGTTTTTCGGCCACATGAGACACGTGTGCGAGATTCCTCGCGGGGAAAGAAATATGGCGGAAAGCTGATCTTCCTAATGTGTGTGTTGAGAGCGGGGAGAGGTTGTGGCTTTTGGATAGACGGCTGCGTGGATAAACTTTGTTGTATACTTTTTGTTGGAGCGGAGAACGTGACGAGTGTATTGATGCTTTTGCGCGGGCGGCTGCTCGTAGTTGCACTTGCGGGGGCTTCGATTATTGATTTAATATTATCGCTATATGTGCTTGGCTCGATTGAAGAAGACTTGGTAATTTTTTGTTTTTACCAAATTATTTATTTTTTGAAGTTTGAATTTAATAATAATGATTGATAATTTTTTATGACTTTTCTTAAATTAATCGTGGGAAATGAATTTTCATTCAACTTTTTAATTAATTTCAAACAGCTAAAGAATGATTCCTTTTTTAAAAAAATATCATTTTTATGAAAAAATTTTAAAAAGTCATACGATCAACACAATGGTACCATTGTGCACAACAATTTATTAACAATTAACAAGAGGAACAAGACTTCATTGTGAACTATAATTAATTATACCATTCTTATATTGATTGATGTCTTTGCAACAATTATATTTCTAGTAATTAAGCCAAGAATTTTTGAAATAATCAGATAATTAATCAATGTCATTTTTAGCAAAGCAAAAATGAACTGATATCTTACAAAGTACATCATTCATTCCCGTTCACCCAACCATCTCACCTCGCGACACGCCGCACTAAAGCCTACTCAAAATAAAAAGGACAAAATTATATGTGCAGAGTTAATGTCCAAAAATTCAAGTACCCTCCCACGAAAAAAGAGACCAAGCCAGGGAAAAAAGCGGGTACAATTTATTTTTGCGTAACGCCATGGGAATGGCTTGAAAAGAAAAGGAGGCGCAGTAGCTTTGGGTCGCGCAGTCACGCGAGATTGGACGCCATTGTAGAACTGGATAATACACGCTTGGCAAAGAGAGAAGAAGAAGAAGCAGCCATAGTGCGTGCGATCCGCTACTTGATACACGCACGAATCAGGCCTACGACGACGTAATATATAGAAAGAGAGGGAGGCACGTCCCAAAGTACGCAAGGACGGACAAACAGAGAGGGAATAATAATACGACAAACAGCCTGCGTGCGTGCTGCTCTCTCTCTCTCTCTATATATATCTGCCAGTCGGGGACAGAGAAAGAGCGCAAGGGAGAGTGTGCGTGTGTGTGTATGTATGAAAGAGAGAGGGGTTCGTCTCTCTAATGAAAGATAGCTGAGCTCCTACTCAACTAGTTCTCATCTGTCTGCTTTCCCATGCGAAATAAAATATCGCTAATCACTCGCTCGCTCTCTCGCGCGGGGTCGTAAGTACCTTCCCCGCTCTATAGCTGCTCTGTGTATATACGCGACGTGGGCCGTACGTAATATGGTATGTAGGGACACACACGCGCTGTTAGAAGTGGGGCGTGTGCATCTGCGTTCGAAAGCCTATAGCCGAACGACGCTTGTCCCCTCGAGCCCGAGTCCTCTGGATCTTGTATTATTCGACGCGTGCCGCTCGCCATTTCTCTCTCTGTGTTATCGAGCACCATGTTTTTTCTACTGATTTTTTTCTATTTTCCCTTGCTCTTGTTACAGTTTTCGTGTGGTTCGTTAGTGGATTATGCGCTGTAGTAAATTTTAAAAAAATATCAATTTACACATTTTTTATAATCGCTGACGTTATTGGTGGCGTTTTGTTTAAGTTATTACAAGAATTTTGTTACATTAAGAAAGTTAGTATTCTCCTTTGTAAAATTGAAAAATTAACAAATAACAACTAAGAGGATAACTTGTTGCACGATTTAAATGCGCTTGTGGTTATATATGCGGTGTTGCCCTTAGAAATGCACTTTTAGAAAAATATTGCTACGATGATATAAATTTGAAAAATTCATATTTATTGTATTTTGAAAATATAATATTATTATTTAGCAGACATATTCCAAACAACCCCCTATTACCACCAAAAACTTCTATTCTTTCTATAATTTCGTCTACAACAAACCATTTCTAAATTCCACTCACCATTATTCTCAAACATTATTAAACAAAAACTACTTCCTCGCGCATGCAAAACCAAACCATCACAAAACAAAAAACACCAGTCTTTTCTCTATTTACTCTCTCTCACAGTGCGGCATATCCAGGTTCTCCCTAATGTCACTCCGTCCGTGCGGCTTTTCCGCGAACGAGGCAACCGCACCCGCGGACTTTATAAATTAATTCGCCAGGGCGCGCGTAGACTATCATCAGAGCTGCAGAGCAGGTAGCGTGTGTACAGTGTCCTAGCCGCTATGTGGAAGGCGCCCGCTAGTCTCGCTCGCAGGATATATATCATTGTTTCCTGGCGCGCCGTCGACTTCGTCATACGTTCGACGAGGAAACGAGTAGCGTGAATTATTGAGGCCGTTCGATTTGCACACGCGAGAGACCGACTGGAATTCTTCGCTGGGGAATATAGCGGAGGCGTTTGCAGCTTGCCTATATATATACGTGCGCGATGTACTTTCCTATTCTTCCTGCGTGCCTGCTGTTATTTATGTATTGCCTGGTGCACGCGGGATTCCGAGCTGTGTAATCAGATGTGCATGCATATTCTAAACTTTTGATTGAACTCTTTGACATTGGATGTGAAATAATTTTGGAAAAAGTTGGCAAGTTGGGAGCTACAAAAAAGAATTCTAGAGCAGATTGATGCAACAAGCTACTTCCGTATCAATTCAATTTACTTAAAATGCTTTTTTTCAGAATTAGCGTTTCCATAATTATAGTCTTCTATATAATTTTACAAACGTCACAACTTTTTGTTTCCACATTAATCCAAGAAAAAAGGTATATTTCTTTTGACGCACACATGAAATCAACCAACTTTCGCCAAAAAATCAATAAAACATACAGGTCCGCAGCCCAACGAAAACAGTCGATTAGCCCCGTACACAGAGAAACGTTAACCCGCGCCAAAGCACATCGGAATCAAAATCACTTAATGTCCATTATCGAAGCTCGCAGCCCCCACTGCACCCATATACGCACACTCGCTCTCCATACGGCGAACAAACACTTCGGCTTTCTTTCTTACCCCATTGCTCCATTCTGGCCGGAATAATAAAAGACAATCGGAAATCTAAAATTACAGAGGACGCAGAAAGAGAGAGCTGCAGCGCGCGCACAAAGTGCGTAAGGGAGAATCGAACGCCCGGCCCGATTAGCATTCGCCCGAGAGTTAAATCCCGCGGCCCTTTCACGTCAACGTCATCACCCGAGAGCACATAGGGCTAATGGAGTCTTTCGTCTCTCGTTCGCTTCGCTTTGCTTTTTTTTTCTCTTCTCTTCTTAGCCCATGTGTCGTGTCGAGAGTGTTTTCGAGATTCGCGCACGAGGGCTTTGTTTTATGGGTATGCATGGCGACGAGGAAGAGAACGTACGTTTTGCTTGTTGTTGTAATTATTATGCTGATAAAGCGAATGAAGGAGGGACGAGATGGAATAAATAAACAGAAGTGGCAAGCGATTCTTTATTAGTATACCGGTGATGAATGGCTTTGATGTAGAGCACAATTTTACGGATTTTTAATCTGGATAAATTTAATATTTGTTAAAGTTGATGATTTTGACCGGTAAACATGTTTGAACTGTATCATTGTAATTTTACATTCTGGAAAGCAGGTGAAATTTTGTTTTTTTTTTTTTTAACTATATACGTTAGCTCGTTAATTTCTTCCATCAGTAAACGGCTATCATTTGATTCGATTTTACTGTTTTGGTATAAACAAGCGAGAACGACGGCAGACTAATTAATTAAAAACATTTCCAAGACCAAGTGTATTTTTGTCGAATTCCTAAAGCTCTTTCTTTGCCTCTTCTCACTGCATTTTTACAGAAGAATTAAAAGTCAAAAAAATCCGCAGCGAATGTATAAATCAAAGAAATGCTCTGTTCGAGGCAGGTAACTAGCCTAGCATCATGCCACCGATCCATAATTCCACACTCGTAACCCGAACAAGTGAAAGAGGCGCGCAAGAAAAGAGAAATGCGCAGAAAGCGCATATCTGGGGAGAAAGAGAGAGAAAGAGAAAGACATTCCAGAAGAGCTGGCTGCTGTGAAAAACGGAAACGCCCAAGAAAAAGGGGGGTACATGCACGAGTATATACATATAGAGACGTATAGGTGCTTTTACAGCGACAGCATCTATGATGGCCGCTTTCCTGTCGGTCGCTCTCCTGCACTCTCTTTTTCTCTGCCCATAAAAAATTCACCTTTTTAAAGCGACTCTCGAGAGCTCGGCTCGACAACCCTTTGTGCTCTCTCTCTCTCTCTCTCGCTGCTACTCTAGAGCTGCGGAAGGCCAACCGAATATATCCCTCCCTCCGGCTTTCTCCTTTTTTTTCGCATGCTACATACATACAGCCGGCTTACAATGGGGCGAAGGGCGTGTGTCTCCCGTGTGCGTGCCCTATTTACACAGGGCGCAGAGAAAGGAGACACACGTACGGTGGACAAACCCCCGACGCTCATTGTGCGACCCCGGCCAATAGACGACGACGGCACGACGATTTTATTACGACGACGGGACGAGAGAGAGAGAGGAGAGGAAAAAATGCCAAAACGATGGGGTGGACGTATGCGTGCGTGAAAAGAGAACAACGGAGGAATAGGCGGGCTGCTGAGTCTCTTATTTTTGCATGAGTATGGCGTCCGTATGTGTGTGTGTGTGAGTTTGCCCTTGTCGCGCCGCTCTGTCGTTTGAATGGTCGTTGCCCGCGAGCGACGAAGAAAGAAAAAAGGTATACCAAATGAGTAGCGGCTATCTTCGTCGCACGATCTCGTTGCGCCTGCCGGCGGAACCAATCGGCGTTAACGATCACTTTTTTTTTGACGACATTGTTTTGAGTTTCGATGCTTTTTTGCGGCCGCTCGTGACTTGAATCATCGCTCTTATAAGTTTTATATAAGATTCGCTTTTTTTAATTTTGTACGCTTACCTTTTTTTTCGAGATTGATTTACTTTATTTTGGCACGGATTCGAGTTTATTAAGAAATATCTGTAAGGATGAGGATGGGATGGGTTATGATCTTGTTGGGAATGTGGTGAAAGTGTATCAGGTAATGAATGCGTAAACGGAATTTTTAATATGCAAATAATTAATATATATGTATTCATGACGAGATGATACTTTTTATGCAGCGGATTAGCATAAGTTGGCTCGTTGAGCTTAAAGAACACGGCACGATCCACATCCAAAAAGAAGACAATATATGTATATAAAAGAGACGAAAAAAAAGAAGAAGCAAGCGAGCCGCGCGCGGGCACGATAATAGCCAGCTTTAACGTACACATTTCCTTCAAACAATAACCGCGCAATGATCCCTCATTATTCGAGAAGAGGAGCAAAAAGAAAATCGTATTTACGCATTATTAAAAAATAGCGATACATTATCCGAGGCCGCGACACTATAATATACCGTCGTCGTCAACGTCCCGGCATCATCGAGCGCGCGCAGGCGGCTCGGCTCTCCATAAGAGAAAACAAAGACAACGCCGGCAGACGATCAGTGCCCGTGGAGAAAAACAGGTCTCTTCTCTCTCTCTACCCATATACCTTTTTCTTATATACGCGAGCATAATGGCTTTTGTCACTCCTATAAACGACTTTTTCTTCCCCCTCCCCCCTTCCCCTGCGCCGGCGCGTATTTCACGGTCATCCGGTAATTTTCGAATCCCGGACGCATCGCCGAGCAGAGATCGGTCATTATACCCTCGTCTCTCGGTTAAGAGGCGATGCGCGCGTTTTATGGATAAAATGTGTGGCGCTTCGGGATTTTGATAGATGTCTATGTATATATTAGACCTTTCCTGTATATTTTAGCTTTTTTTGCTATAATCAATTGGGGGAATTATTCTGTGAAAAAAATGAAAAGATATTAAATATGATATTTAATAAAGTATAATAAACAGTATAGTGTTTTTCTCAAGTATGTAATTCTTTTTCAGTAAGTCCTTAATAAACGACAAAAAAAAAAAAGAAAAAATATCTTAATTAACATCGCGATTTTTTAAAAGCACTTTGTACAAGGGTCAGATGGCCGGGCACGTTTTCACATGTAATACAAAGTATAGAACCCCCATCTTTCGTGTATATACTTAAAAGGTCGTAAAATTTCGCCGACCTTAAATTAGATTACCCGAAAGAATAAAAAAAAAAAGCATACGGCAGGGTCGCCAGCGTAACGTCAAGCTCGCAACTGCACCTGCCACGAGGGATCGATCGTCAAATGATAAATAACGTTTGGAGCTCGAGCAATGATGCGCCCCCGTGTGTAAAAGGCATATACACGTAGAGTCGGTGCGAAAGGTGGCCGCAGGCGCTTGGACAGAATTTTCCAGAGGGTGGCTCAGGGCAGGAGGCGTAGCGACTACGGAGGGAAGCGATATATATAGGCATAAAAATAACGAGCGGCCGAGTGCACGTGTCATCTTTCCGGTGACGGCAAGCAGCCTTTACTTTACGTCCGTGACGCGTGCTTAAAATAAAAGGGAGAGAGGAAACGCTTATACGCCCAGGCTATTTTATTATTAAGAGAGTTTAATGCCGCCGCTCGGGCGCGCTCGGTATTACCGTTATTATCCTCATTGAAATTTTTTTCCCTTTCGTCGCGCATGTATGGCTCGCTCGCTCGCGCGGGCTTTCGGCTTTAATTAATTGCTCTTATTTGGTACGCGCGCGCGCGCCGCGTTGTGAGTTTAAGCGCGGGCTTCTTTTTTTCGGCAATTTGCATGCGAGAGCTGAGCATTTGGCGCGCTCTCGTCGGCATACGGACGCCAAGTATTCGTGTATTATTAAGCGCGAAGGCAGCGAGAAAAAGGAGAACGACTTGTGCCGGGGATATATTTCATGGTTGAATCGGAAAGGTTTTTAGCGCCGAGGGGAATAAATCAGGTTATCCAGAGAGATAGAGATACAGGGGGAGGAGGGAACTTTGCCCAGTTTTGCTTTATTCAATTAGATCGCAGATGTTCACTCTTGCGTTATGCGTTCTATTAATGCGAGGCGATTCGTTTCTTTTGCAAGTTCTTGTCCGCTGATTTGAGCATAAATGTTTTTTGTTAAAAAAGATTTTTGACTTTTAAAGTAATTTGCAACATTTTTAAATTGTATTGACTTTCAAAACGCGCATTTATACAGAAACACACTTTCTGACAAATCAATTAAAATATTCCATAAAACACCCATTTCAAAACTCACCCATCTGTCAGCATTACAACAAACACCCAAAAGCACGACTGCCAGAAAAAAGGGCCAAAGAAAAGAAAAGACGAAAAAGCTATATATATAGTATGTAATCGCGTGTTCCTCTGCGATCCCTTTGTTTTTCAGCTCCCGGAAGCGTGCAGGAGCTCGCCGTGCGTGCGCGCTTTAACCTTAGCCCATCATCGGCGGCGACATGCTCGCGATTATCGGCAAAAGGGTAGTCCGAGCGCGCAGCAGTAAACCGCAGGTCGCCTGTCTTTGGGCAAACGCGCGCGCGCGCGCTTGTCCAATTTTCGAGGGGCCCGTCGAAAATCATCGGCGGAGCTGCCCATATGATGCGCGCTCGCGGCGGAGTCGACGACATCTGCGACGAGTCTTCGACCCCGGGACGCGTATGTCCCTCTGGATGTATACCTGTCTACACAGATAATTAGCCCCCGCGGGCTGATAATTGAGACGGAGCCGAAAAACGGCTGTCGCTCTGTCTCTCTTCTGGAGATTCCGCCCTTTAAAATCGTCGCTCGCTGTCGTCAACGATCTGTTGCGCTCACTCGCCCTTTCCGTGTTTTTCCCTTTTCTACCGCTGCGTAATTGCTCGGACGTTAGCCCGGAGAAAATTGAAGGATTTGACGTCTGTTTCTGTTTTTTTTTCTTCTTCTTCACGGGTTCAAAGACCGTCAAATTGCCCGTTGGACAGGCGCGACCATTCGCGCAGCGATTAGCGTACGTATGGGAGACGAGGAAGTCCTCCGAGGGCCTTTTCCAACATCTTTATTAAATGTTTTTTCGAGGCTTTTTCTTTCGGGGACTAATGCGGACGAGGGACCGTCGTAAGGTATGCTTAAAGATAGATTAGGGATAATTAAATTTTTATACAGGTGTCGTTTTTTGATGTCACTGTTACGAGAGCTTCCGAGTGGTTGCGTATGTTGAGTAACTTTGGAAGTTGCAATTAATTTCGAAGCAATGGGGAACTGTGTTTATGTCGAAAAGTAGGTATTTTTTAGCTCAGCTAATTACAATAATGACATACTTTTATCAATAGTTTTATAGGTTGTAGTGTTATAAACAAGTTATACTTGTTTTGGGGAACATACGAATCTATAGTTTCGTATTTCAATTTCAATTAAGTTTTGGTAAATTTATCCATCTCAGATTATTTTTCAATGGAGAACAAAAACGTGACATTAAATATTTTTCAAAATTTGAAAATTAAATGAAAAATTGGATATTTACGTATGCTCTATAAGAAGGGTAAATTGACCAAACAAAATATCCTTTAGAATATTTTTGAAATTTCCAACAGAATCGACCGAAACATAGAAATTATTCAATGTAAATGATATTTTGTTCGGACAGTATATTGCTTTTAATAAAAAACGACAGTAAAGGAAGTATTTTCCTTTAACAATTATTTAACCATTTAAATGTTATTTATAAAATATTCCTGTTTTGAATAGATTCGCCTAAATATTTCGCATAAAAATAACTTAACGACAGCTTTTATTAGCCCGATGAGTTAATAATTTACTTATTTTTCAGAATTATTAAAAGTGTCGCTGTCCCCTTATTCATAAAAGTGGAATTCCTAAAAAACCGCAAGCGGAATCCGTTTATGATTTCGCAACAACTTCTCAAAACAAAAAGCGAAAAAAGGAAAAAAAAAAATAATCAGCCGGCTCTCCTCTCGCATACTTTCGGCCGAACGATTTCAAAGAAAATATTAATGTCACGAGGATTCCGCCCACCCCGAACGAGAGATAGAGCAAAAGACCGAGGGCGGAATCGCCCGGTAAAACGATGGCAAAGCCAAAAAAAGAGAAGCGGCCAGAGAGCTTGGCCCAAAAAACCAGTCAAATTAAGCGCAAACTCGGTGCGTGCTCCGAGCGCGCGCGATTCGCCGTTTGTAATTTTTCACTCGCCGAGGAGAGGAGGATCCCTCTGAGACAAAGAAGGACAGGAGAGGACGAAAAAGAAGTCATCCTACGTGCGTGTATATAGCAACTCTCGCTCTCTCTCTCTCTCTCTCTCTCCACATGCCCCGAGTGAGATAAAAGGAAAAAAGCCGTGTGCGCCTCTCGACCTGCGCGCGCGAAGGCATCCAAGAGATGACCAGCACGCGTTCGGGATATTATGGGCGGCACCCGTTCTCCTGGCTCTCTCTCTCTGCGCGTCTGCGTGAATCAGTTCCCGGTATTTCGTCCCTGGGGCTGCGTTTTACGCGCCGGCAAAATATCAAGTCCAAGCAGGTGACACGCGTCGACTTGGCTGCGGCCCTTCGACGAGGGTTTACAAAATTTAGGAGGACGAAGAAAGAAAAAAATAAGAGCGCCAGAATGAAAATGAGGCAGAGAAGGCCGAGAGATATTATAGGGGGATATGTGTAACATGGAAAGAGGGAGGGTAGATGAATCATTTAGAGTAGGGATCTATGTAATTATCTGACCTTTGGATATTTGTCATTTTGTACCTTGTCTTTGCTAAATTAACTGCATAAATCAGCAGGCCTTTTCAAGCAGTAATAGCCAACGCGTAAAAAATGTTGACTTTTTTAAAAATGATGAATAGTTAATAAACAATAAGTTATACCTCTCAATACAATACGATAAAAGATACATTTCCACACTCCATCAACACCGAATTCAAAGTGAATATACAACCTACATCCACCGCATCGCGCCAGCGCCGAAAGTACATAAACTTTCTCGAAAATCGTTTTTAATAATTCTCCCGGTCGTCCACGCCCAGAAAAGGCGTATAGAAGGCCACCCGAAAAAGTCGGCGAGAGCAAGGGACAAACACACACGCATACACGGAGCGACCACCAAGCTTGAAAGGCGTGCGCCTCGCGCGACCACGAAAACGATGCATGGTGAATTTTATTACCGGCGAGAGAGCTGCGTGCCGCGCGCGCGAGGGCCGAGACTAAATTAGAAAGAGAAGAAGCGCGAAGCAAGAGAGAGAGTCCGGAGGCTGTCGTCGCATGCGCGCCGAGGAAAAAGGGAATAAAGAGAGAAAGTCCCCCTGCGACGACGCGCATAATTCTGATTATGCTGATGATTGCCGCGTAAAGGACCCAGGGCGCAAGCGGCAATGAACGAACGTGGGAGAATCTTTTTCTTAATCTCTCTGTCTGTCCCTCCTGTTCTTCTTTTTTCTTTCTTTTCAGAGAACGACTTCTTTTCTTTTTCTGTAATTTTTTGGGCCAGTCGTTAGACGATTTTTGAAATATGTCCGTGGGGCCTTTTCGAAGTTAAATAATTTCTTGGAAGACTTTTGGTGACATCGTTATTTCTTTGTGTGAAAGTGATACTTTAATTAGGAATATAGATTTTGGTTAATTTATGCTAATATTACCGACTTTATGGGCTTATTACAATAAACTGCTAATTTGCATAGCTGGCAGAATTCCTTTACCTAATTAAACAAATTAGCAGCTCATCGCCTACAACCGACCCATCGACCTTCATTGAACAATTCAATATCCTACGTTATAATTAACCATTGTAGAGACGCACACACGCGCACGTATAAATTTATCACGCCATGATAGATGAATGGCTTTGTCTTTCGTGTGAGAGCAGCCAAAGGCGCACTTTCTACTTTTACGCACACCGCGCGACTTGACTTTTGAGCGGCGCACTTTAATTACGGAATTATATGCGGAATCGAGGTGCGCGCATCGCGAAACATCGTTAATTCGTTCAGCAACTTCCGCGACGCTGCACACATACACACATATACGAGCGAGCGCGCACGCGTTGTTAACGTATCGAAACAAACGGACAGCCGTTTAATGAGTTTTGTTCGCAGAGGTCGTTGTTCTCTCGCGCTCGCGGCGTATATAAGCCTGCCTTATTCCATGCATTCGTGATAGCTCGACGACGAACATGCGACTTTCATCGACGGTCTCCTTTCCGCCGTACTTTTTTGCCTAGAGCCGCGGCCGGACTTTTCTCTCTCTCTCTCTCTCTCTCTTTTTTTTCATTCCTAGAAACTAGGAATTCTCGTTAGGTAAGCCCCCCCGAACGAGAATCGTAAATCAGATTATTCGATTAACTGTTTTTCCGAGCCGCGCGCGCGCGTGTATGTTCGCGATTATAGGCTGACTCGCTATAAATTTTTTGCGCATCGTGCCGGTAATAAGCCGCGGAATATGTAATTTTCCCGTACACTTGTGTATCTATATTCATCGGCGAGCGCTGATTTTTTCGGTCGCGGTTTCTCTTGCGCGAGCGCGGCTTTACTGCGCGTACATTACAATGCGGAATGATAAGATATTACAATTGCCTATAGGCAGTTTCAGTTTGCGCGAGCGCGCGCTTCGGCTACTCGTAGAAAGCGTCGTAGCTTCGACAAAATGACTCTGTTAAGAGTGCATAAATACGCGTTCGTCTTTAGTGCGTAAAGCGCCTTTATGCGATGCTTTCTATTGCTTTTTTCGCTGCAGTATAGACGAAATAAAGCATAACTTGTTTCTTTACAACTTCAAAATGTCACTATCTATAGGTATAGAAATAAACTCTTCTACGACAATAACTTCTAGAATAAAAATGAACCTTTTTATACACTAATTCGTAATTTATTTTTGCCTCTCAATTTGTTATTTAATTAACTGCCAAAATGCGTTCTTTTATTTATTTTTTTTTTTTCACAATCCCTGACCGCACCGACTAAATTGTACAAATGAAACTCAAATGGGTTTCATTTAATATTCAATGTTTAAGAAAATTAACGATTCTTCTGAATAAATTTTCAAAATTAAATTCTCCAAGAAATGGTTCCAAAAAAGTTATACGGTTTGATTTAAGAAATCATTTTGTGACCTTGAATTTGACCTCTAAGCTTTGTTTGGAGGTTATTTCAAGGTCAATTTTATTTTTTTAATAGTAATTTCTACTATTAGCTTTAGGTTTCTATGTAAAGTTATATTGCTATGGAGAAATTATGACAACGAATTATTGCGATGGACACGATTCTATAATAAAAGCCAATCGACTTATTTGTTATTGTTTTTTCAAAAAATAAAATACATTAAAAAAAAATTTCCGAAGGTAGGGTTTGAATTTCACTATATTTCATCTTCACGAACAGGGTAGTTCAAGAACTAGGTTGCAAAAAAAAACATTCACAGATTTTTGTTACTTTAAATGTTTTTTGTCCATGTTCTTTTTGTCCGTCTTTATTCTATATATATGATTTTACTCTAATAACACCTTTTTAATTATATTTTGATTTTTTTCAAGTTTATCTTCTCTCATCAAAACCAAAATCCAAAATACAATAATAGGAGAAATCTGAGTAAGTAACTTACCGCTCGAGAGCGATCGCGCATCTTTGCGCCAGGTGCGACCTCATTATTATTCCCGAGCCGCTCGGGGCGCGAAAATCCTGCGTGCTCGCACTCTCGCGCGCATTCTCATAATGAGCCGCGCGCGTACACGCGTGCCGCGCTTAATTTCCGCGCTCGCTCGAGTCATCAATCAAAGCCTCGCGCTCGGCGCGTGCTCCTTCGACTTCCGCGCCAAGCGCGTGACGAATGCGCGACGCGCGCCATTTTTTTCACCCGCGAATTGATTATATCGCGAGCGGGCCCTGCTTTTTGATGCCCCGAGATTGAAGAACGCGGCCCGCTGCTATCTTTCATGCCGCTGTTTATCGAGACACTGGGCCATTTAATTTTCGTCTCGTTTTTAATTGGACGGAGCGCGTGCTGCGAGCTGGCCGGGCTCATAAATCCCGAGCGAAATTTCGATGAGCGATGGCTTTTTGGAAGGATTTTTTCGGCCGGGTGAGAAACGGTTGTTTAATTAAGAGAATGGAGAGTTTTTGTAGTGCAAGCTTGGAAAAGAAGAAAGCTGGTGCATTCTACAGTGATATAGTGTACGCAAAATTTGTGTTGAAATGTGCACACATGTGGGATTGTTTTTGGCTTTTAAGTTTTTCTCACGCTTATGACAGTTGTTGAACTTCTCGTTTGAACGGTGTGAAAAACGCCGAGTGCAACTTATTCAATCGTTACGCAAGTGTCGATCGAAATAAAAAATAATGTAATTGTTTGTTTCGCCGAAATTGAAAGGACTTTCGAGAAGTGATATAAAGAACTCAAAATTTCCTGGACCAAATGAAACGTTACGTCAAGCGAATCAAGCGTAACAATCGATTGATGCAATTGCTCAGACATTTTAGTTTTTGAATTCAATGGCCGTTACAATACGTCAGGATACGATCAACAATAGCCTGGAAGGGCTCTATATCAACAGAATCAAACTTTTGACCACACTTAATAAAGGGTTGAAGAAATTCACTGAAATCGATAAACAAAAGACTGAAAAATCGAAGCATATGTCACATTTACCGATATGTTTTGCTTGAGTCCTTTGTTAGGTTTGTTTCTCCCACGCAAGGAGAAAAGCAAGATAGCAAGTGAGAGTATATAAAAAATCTTATCATATAAAAATTACAGAATTATAGATAAAGCATAACTAAATTATTAAATAAACACAGAATTAAAATATAATAGTACATTTTTTAAATTTGAAATTACTTTTATGGAGTAATACTTATTATTCATTATCTTTTCATCAAACAGATTCATATCCTCCATCCAAATATGAATAATAAAACGCAAAGAACATTTACAACTTAATTCGCCGCAACGCCAGCGCGGCTCTCCTAGCAACAAGAAAAAAAACGCCTGCCTAGTGTGGGTGCGCACAACACACACTGTACCAACGCCTCTCGGTGCAGCTCTAAAAGTGTGCGACGCGCGTGAACGCGACATAATAACGCGAAGGGGGGGAGGACTGTAGTCGTATGGAAATGGGAATGGCGCGTTGTGCGCACGCCGCCGCGAGTGGCATTGTATGGAAATTGCATGCTCGGGAAGACGAGCGCGCGCGGAGGCAGCCACTGTGGCCGTCGTCGTTCTGCCTCTGGAGAGAGAGAGGGAAGGAGGCGCGAGCGCTGCGCAATTTTCTCGCCCGCCGAGCGCGTTGCACTTGTCTCCGTGGCGAGGTGGGCTGGTTTTTGTTTCTTGCCTTACTATGCTGCGTTAAAAATTGTTGCTGGGGATTGGTAATTTTTTTTTAGAGGAGCGACAG
>UELX01003211.1:0-25134 GCA_900480035.1 Eupelmus urozonus | reverse complement strand
ATATTATTATATACTATTAATTAAAGTAAGGCCCAAATATGCCACTAAACGTGATTTTGAGGTCGGTTTGTTTCGGTTTATAAAAGCTTGGACATTATACGTCCTGAAAGTGTTAATAAAAATTATCATAAAAGAAAAGTGAAAATTTAACTTGCCCATTGATTTCGATGATCTCCAGATGATTCTCCGAGCCATCGTTAGGCGATACCGAACGGGCATTAGTCGATCTGGATTTTAGAACATCGCGAGCATCAAGACTCTCAATTTCGTCTGTATCCTGCAGTCTTGGTTCTTCGGTTTCAGAGCTTGAGTTAGAAATATCAGTCGTGGTCGGAATTTCGCTTTCCTGTTAATATATAGAATTCATTCAACAATATTTCCATTAAAATATCTCGGAAATTGCAAAGTTAGTTCACGTATAAAGTATATAACTAACCGTAATTTGTTGCTCAGTTGCATTATTATTATCTAATTTATCGGTGACTTCAATAATAAACGTTTCCGAGCTTTCCGTGGCAGTCTCAGCGTCGCTCGTGGTGGTTGTATAATTATAGTAGTCGTCCGTATAATAGCTCGTATCATTCGAAACATCAACGTTATTTGCCTCCGAAATTGTTGGCTCGTATAAATTGGTACTAGTATCAAAAGTCGATGTATTTTCAGTCTGAGCAGTTAAAGCTAATGATTCTTGCGACATGGAGCCTATTTCTCTAGATTCAGTCTCAGCTGAAGATGTCGATGACTCGTCTGATGACGTCGATGTAACATCGGTATTTTCAGTCTGTGAGAATATCGTCGACGCCTCTTCGGATGAAGATGACATGTCGTTGTTTTCACTCCGGCCCAGTAAGGATGCTGGATCTTTTGGTGTCGAAGGTGAATCGTAGCTTTCAGTGTGAGCGTCAGGTAACGTTGATTGCTCTTCAGACGACGACGAAGTACCGCTTTCCGGTGTGGTGCTATCAAAAGGTGATTCCTGGAACTGAGGTTACAAAACGTTTCAAATGATGAAGTAATGTATTATTAGCGAGTGCGTACTTTCACTCGTTAAAAATGTTCTGCGCATGAAATACACTGCAGCGCATCTTCAAAAGTCGTTTTATTTATTGCGTACAACAATAGAACTTTTTAATTTTTATTTTTTTAAATTGTTTTATAGTCACATTCTATTTTATATGAAACTACTAAAAAGTGAATATGCTAAGAAACAAAAGTTTTCGAAAACGAAATTTATTGCATAAACTTTTTTCTTTAATACGATTACTATAATTCTATAATAATAAATGCGATAAAAATGTTTATACCTGGCAGTGACCACAGGGTTCATCCTTATAAGTAGATAGAATCGCTGCTTTTACGTATGGGAAATGTAGGATGCTCCAGGGCACGATGACTTGATAGGTCAGTCTTCCGCAGCTATATAATCATAAGTGATTTATATACTACACTCCAACTATCAACAATCAGAGCTGTTCGATCACGCTAATTGGCGCTCAAATTTAATGCTCGCGATTCGCGCAGTTCCGTAGGTTCGAGTTGTTGAAGGAGCAGGCGTTAATTAAAGCCTTGCATTGGGTTATTGATTACGTCTTAATAGAAGACAAGTTGTAAGCGCGGCTATGTTTTCATCAATTAATTATTTTGGCAAAAAATATTTTAACCGTTATTCATTTACTCAGGCATTTATTCACTATCGTAGGATGTTTAGTAGATGAATAATTAAACATTTTTTATAATAATAATTCGAGCTTAAAAACATAGATTTTTAAATATATTTTAATATCACAAAAATCTTCAAATTAGTAAATAAACATTTTTGGGTATAAACCATAGAATCAAACCAAGAAACTCTTCGCAAAACAATGAGCCAACAAAGATAATTACCGATCGATAACCAGAATCTGATCGCGAAAAGCCCTAAGCTTGGACCAGATCCTCAGCTCGTCATTGTCCTGGATAAAGTAGACGTCCGGTCCGAGGGCCTCGATGAGAGCCTCGGGCGACACGACGACCGGGGGCTGTCCCTCTGCCTCGCTCGGCGAGATCTGCTTCCACGTCTCTTCCTCCACTTCGATTTCCGCTTTGTCGATGTAGCGAGCCTCGCCCGGCGCCGCGTTTATCGCGAAGAACTGGATGTTGTCGAAGCCCGTCTTGTCGAAGCGCTCGCGCAGCACTCGCAGCCTGTTGGTTTAAATTTATTATTGCGCTTTGGTTTTCCTTCTAATGTTAGCTTGCGGGCTGGGAATTCGTTTCATTTGCTTGATAGTTTATCTAACTTCAGTCAAGTAAAAACTGAATGTGGATTATGTACATACTTAAAAATTAACATTTTTCATGTTTTCCTGTTCTACATGGATTTCATGGATTAATTTATGTTTTCCTGGCAGAAAAATTTTCTATATAAATTTATGAAAAATCATTTAAAATTGAGACATGTTTGATAGAATTTCATAGATTTTTCATAATTTTTCATTACTATCCCAAAAACTTCATAGTTATTCTTAGATTTTTATAGTTTATTTAGTCTATTCCTGGAATATAGAAAACTATTCTATGAAAAACTATAAAAATCGTTGAAGACATTTATAAACCAAATTAAAAATATCTAAACTTACATAGCAGCCTGCCTGTGACTGAACTGCCATGTCGAATCGAAGAAAGCGAGGACATTCACACGTCCGATCTGCTTATCCCAAAACTGTAAGATGCTGCACTGCTCCAAGTAGCCAAGGTCCTCTTGCCTCTTCGACAATTTGCTGAACCTTTTCGGTATAACGCGAACGTCACCTGGGACGTCGGCTTGCACACGGCCGAAACTAGGCGAGTCGTACCATAGGGCCGTTAGTAATAAAACGATTAATCTCATTGTCACTGAAATTTCAGTTGGTGTTGGCTTTTTTATTTCAAGTTTACATTTCAATAGCCTTTTTATCTGCTAGCTGTAAATTTATGAAAAGGAAAATGTTAAGTTCAAAAAAAGCTTCAAATAATTTTTTTTACATCTTATTATTTTTTTCTAATAATAACTAAAAAATCTCCGGGACTACTACTACGAGGCCAAAATTAAACAATTTCGTTTTTTTTTTTATTATTATTGAAATTCATTAATTTTTACTCTTATTACGCGCTTTTAAGGGACGTGGCCTTTGTTAAATTCACTAAAAATAAATAAAATATTTATTAATTTTGAAAATAGTAAAACGTTATTTTGATTAAAACAAATTTATCCTACATCTATTATTTTGATTAAGTCTTCCATTTTGTGCTCCAAATCTGAAACTTAAATTTTGATATCTGTGTGCACTTATACCGCTTATTGAGCGATTTCATGAATTTAGACCAAACCTAATTTAAAATAATAAATCCTTCAGCCTAGTTCTACAAACTTTAATAATTTCTTTTTTGAAAATTAATATAAAGTTTTTTATAAAAGTTAACTTTTTTGTCTGTACTGCTACTTTCAAAGAATATTTTAAGTCTGGTAGTCTGGTCTAAATAATTGATGTACTGGTTAGTTCAAAAACCTGTTGTAAGTGGATACAGAAATCAAAATCAAGGTTTGTAAGTGCAGTTAGTATCAGAATCTTGGAGTATAATATATAGAACATTCAAGTATGCCAAAATGATATTATGATTATATATTCATAGAAATATAAAAGCTTTATATTAACAAAAATTATATTCTATTTTTAAAACTAATAAATATTTTATTTATAGTTCATTTCAATTAGAAATAAACAATAATCTGGAAAACTGAAAAATAAAAAAAAAAATTTGTTTTGTCTACTTTAGTTTACGTATCGGTCACTAAAAAATGGAATAATTACAATACGTTTTAATCTATTTCGTAAAATAAAAATTAACATTTTAATACTTTTTATGAAGGTTTAATTATTTTATTAATATAATTTACATTTAAATTTTCAACTCAGTCGAACCGAATTCCAAATATCTGTTTAATTTGTGCATAAATAAACTAACTGTAGCGTAACTTGGTAATATTTGCTCATAAATAAGTAATGTCATCAATAAGCAAATATTATCAAGTTTTGATTAATATTGAATCTTTTGATTATTGAGCCTTTTATAAATAAAAAATCTGTTAATAATTAAAAATTTCATTTACATGCTAAAAATCGAATAGAATTTCAATTATCTATCCAATTCCTGTGTATCGATAAAGTAAGAGTATATAGCTACAGCGTGATTACATTTGCTCATTAATGAACACAGTGAGTAGCGCTTCAATAAACTGAAATGTTATTACAAATGAAATCTGAAGCATTAAAAGGTAGATAATAAAAAAGTAGATCAATTCTTGATTTACATGTCTTCTTATGAATCTTATTACAGAAAACTATAGGTATATCACACGTTTATGCTCATTTTAATATGCACACTGCACAAGCTGCAGTTATTTTCTAATTAGTAAATTATTAAAATATTACTAAATATTTTATTTTATCTTTTTTATTTTCTACTAATTAATAATTGAAGCAGAATCATACACAAATTTCAAACACGCAATCCAAAAATAGAATATTTTCGTAAATTTTAACGACTTGCGTTGCATAATGCAGAGGATTAACGAGGCGCTTAAGGCTGCCACATGATCAGCCGCGAGAAAGAGAGAGAGAAACTTTATACAGGTAAAAGAGGTTGGCAGAGAGGCAGAGGGACGCCGCGAAAAGAGCAAGTACCTACGGTGCCTAGTCCAAGGACACCGGGCTCCGATCGTGCGCCTTTTTCATCGCGCTAAGGTTCCTTCGCCTCCTTACACTTGTCCTGCAGCTCGCTCGCGGCATGCGCGCTCGCTCGCAAGCAGCTTTGAGATCAATTTTCCGTTTACCGCAGCGCGCGAATTATCCTTTTCTGGATTTTGAGTTTCTGATACGAATGTTCGGGATTTTGCTTTTAAGAAGTGTTGCTACTGTTGTTTAATTGTTATGAATACTTTTTTGGGTAATAAACAGAAAAATTATCGTGCGGGTCAAATTTTGAATTATATAAACGAATGAATGAATGATTTTGATAGAATGAAATATAAAGCCAATATAAAAATCCTTGATAATTTACTTTATTTAATTTTTTATTTATCTTAAAAATCTAAATAATTTCCTGCTTCTCAGATGACCTAGATTTAATTCTTCTTACTAATTATGAAAAGTTGATTGCAGTCAAAGTAGTGTCAATATAAAAGTGAAGGTTATTTGTAATTGTAAAATTATTACTTGGAAATCATGACCCATGATTCACTACACTACAGAGATGAAACTTTGAAAAAAATTAAAATACTGGTACATAAAACTTATTTTATAGATAACTTATTTTATATCATAAACAATATTTTATTAAATTTTCTTTAAAACATACAATTTTTAAAGTCTGTGGGAACTTTACTGACCAATGTTATAAAAGATTCTTCTCCCAGTGTATTATTCGTTATTTTAAATAACGTAGCTAATTAGTAATACATGAAGTTCCGGCAGAGTAAGAAATTCATATATCAATTAAGCTTTATCAAATGACATTATTGAGAAAAGTCAATAAAATGCATATTACATGAGTATCCTGACTTTGCTATAGTTATATTATCGCTGCAAATATATACGTTTGCATGAAAAGCGCAAAAGAATATGAAAAGGGCATATTCCGCTCGTATATTGCAAAAGCACCGTCTAGTAACGAAATAGCCTTCGCTATTGATTATCGATTGTAAAACGATCAAATCAAAAATCCTAGTAGAAAACATAAAATAGGGCCAAGCGGATTGAATTTCAATTTTGATGAAGCGTTCTCTTATTTCCAATTATCAGTATTTCTCTATATTTTTTAGTTATTTAAAAAAATGTTTTCTATTTAAAAAAAAAAATAAAAAACAGTTTAAATTTGTTAACTAATTATTTGACTCAATGCAACGCCTTTTCAAATCAGACTAGTACAAATATATAAATAGCTTTTATCAAATTTATCCATCGTTATAAAAAATTTGCACTATTAGTAGAAAAACTTGCTTCGGCAGTACGCAATATTACTTAAAATTTATGTCCAACTTGAATCTTCGAATCTAATAAAAATAATGCAATAAAAAGTTTTTATTGTTTGGCAGTGTAAACCTCGGATCAGTTGCTGCTCAATTGCCCTTTCAGCCGCAGCGTGTATAAAACATACCGAAGCTAACAACGTTAAGCTTGGTACACCTTTCGTTTTACTCGTTTCGAATAAATTCGCGTAACCGCAATTTTTACGAGGACACTATTTTTGCAATTTTTCCACGGCGCGTTTTGATAGTTTTATAGTTCTGTTGCGTATTTTTGACGAATCAGCCGCGACGATTGTAATTAAACATTAAATTTTATTTATTACTTTAGAGTATAATAATTAGCTGAAAATTCGAAATTTCGTAAGTTCTGGATTTTGCAGGAAGCGATTAAAATGCTTATCCGCCGGTGGAGTCCGAGTATTAGTCACCGGAGCTATTGTCGGGTTTAACAAGTTTTGAACTGTGCCAGTGGAAGCATTTTCTTAAAAAGAAAAGACTATTGAGGAAGCAGAAGTATTACAGGAAAAGATCAAGAACAATTGGCAAGATATAGGATGCGGAAAGTTGAGAAAAGTGGGCAAAAGCATGTAGAAAGATAAGGTTTAGAAAATATGCAAAAAGTAGGCAAAATAACTTACTTAAATAGAGGAGTTGTAAAAATTAGAAGGATGATAGGAAAGTGGAAGCCGAACTCTAAAGGAATTCCTAGGGTGAGAGCTAATAAATGATTTTTTTTTCGCAAATGCACGAGAGTATTTAGAAAATACGTAATTATTAAAGTTTAAGATTTTTTCTTTTCTCATGGCAAGGCTCCTGCGAGGAGTTTTACCTTGCTATAGATATAATCGCTGGAAACGTTTTCCGCTTTCACGAAGGTTGCAAAGTGCATCAGTCGATGTATTGAAAATGATAGATTTCACGCCATTTCCACGTTATATGTTATTTTAGATACAAAATATCTTTAGATGATATAGATAAATTTAAAAAAAATTTTATTTGTAAATATGAATATGAAAATATTTCAAAGAATCTATTCATTCAATCACTGAATTGTAATTTATGAAGAAACACAGTCATTGTCGTTGTAGCGAGCCTTTATAATGTACAAGGTAAAATTTAACTTCTAAAATTGGCTTTCTTGTAAATATTACGAAATATTAACTAATTTTTATTTTTTTGGTGTTCAAAGAATATTTTTATTCTTTACGTACAAAGAAATATTATATACAAAAGATTCTTAGATTTGAAAATGACGTGAAAAAATATTGTGTTCTTGAAGTAGCTGAATATATTCATTAAATAAAGGATAACTGCGCCTGATGATACAAGAATAGCAGGCTGACTAATGTTTAAACATTTTAATTTCCTTAAGTCTATTAAATTCCTTACAAAGTAATGAAAGAAGTTACAATTTTAATATTAAATTATATGAAATCAAATTGAAACTTTATCGTTTAAATAAATCAAATGCTTGGAAATGTGCTATTAATCAACAGCTACTCGTACCGCAGACTTGTATTAAATGGTTTCTTTGTATGTTTAAAGAACGAAAGCTCAGTCTATAAAAATCCTTAGGATAATAATTTACACAAGCCTTGAAAAAACAAATATACTCCTTACGACTGGCACATTTCACAATTGCGTATTTTTCCAATATCCATCAATCGCTCAATTCTCTAAAAAAAAAAATCCATAATAATAATTAAAACGCACCGCTTAAAAAGCGAATCACCCAAACTCGATCTCCAAATCCTCATCGGCAACCAGCAACCAGCACGACCAAAACACACAAATAAAAGCTCAATGAGCTCTCCGCACAAAGTGAAAAAAAAAAAAACGAAATCCGCGCACAAAGCTCGCACTTGGAGCAAGCTCTCTCTCGAGTAAGTGCGTATACTGTGCAGTCTCGTCGGCACAAACTCGCGCGCTCAACAGCGCGCAGCGTCAAAGGAGAGAGAAGCGCGCAGGCTCCCTCGTAAACTGTGTATGATCGTTTCCAAGATACTTTTTTGTATCATCATAATCCGCTAGAGAAGAGAGCCAGGCTCTCGAGAGCAGGCGCCGCCGGCGGCGGCTTCTGTCCCTCCTCCTCCTCCTCCTCCTCCTATATACCTATAGCCGGAGCGCGCGCGGCCTGTGGGAGAGATAGCCGAGAGCAGTTGCAGCTGCACGATTCATCGCGCCGGAGAGCGGCTTTTTAACCCCTTCGATATGTGCGCGCCTTGGATCCCCGCCCCCTCGGCTCGGATCGGCAAGGGTTTCTGGAGATTATTGTAGGATTTGTTTTGACGTCGATGGCCGAGGCGCAGTTCTCTTTCGACGAGGAGGCCCTTTTCTTCCCTCTTTTCGTTTCTTTTGTTCGTTAAGCGCGTGCTCTGGCTTTTAGGAGAGCGCCCTGAGATGCTGATAAACTAGTCGACCGCTTTTACTTTATTTTTTTCCTTCCTTTTTGGATGTTGGAAAGCGCTTTTGGCAAGATTAGATGAAAATTTAAAAGTTTGCCAAAGCAGAACGAGAAGGAATATATATGTAATATAAATTTATTTTAGAATAATACAACTTAAATTCAGTAAAAACTAATGTTTGAATTAAAATGTATAATCAACCTGCAAAGTGTCAAAATTCATTTTTAAATCCAAAAGTTCAAAACTATGCAAATATTCTTTTTCACGTACCTACACGGAATATATTTCTTTTTATACATTTATTTAGATTTATTGGGAAAAATATATTGAATAATTAAAATGGCAGGCATTCTTTATTGGATATTTTATTAAAAGACCTGCATTATTGAACATTTTTAATGAAAATATTTATTAAATTGATGAATCATACATTGCTACAAGATACTTTTAAACAATAAAATATTGAAATAATTACAAATAATAAAAAAAAATTCGATATTTTTTAAAACTCTGTTATAAAGGTAACATTTTTTTTATTTAAATTTTTTTTTTTATAAAATACATTTGATGTATCCAAGTATTTAAAGAATTTATAGAATTATTGCTCAATGTACGTATATAGACCTACATCCTAACTATCACAAAAGATTTTATATTTTTACGCGTAAATATTTCAGAAACAAAATAAGAAGTATAATTAACTACCTTTTGTAGAACAGTACTTATATAATTTAAAAAATGAAAGTTACTAGTTTTCAGAATTCAGGCGTGGATGAAGAAATGTTTTTATTATATTTCTACCTGCAAATTTTTATTTTCTAATGATACATAATAAAAATCGTTAAGAATAATGACTTAAAGTTTCAAATATTGCATGAAAAAAGTTACAATTTTTTTTTAAAATTCGTAATACCTATATTCGTAATCACAAATTACCCAGAAAAAAAGAAACCGTTAATACTTTGTACACAGAAGGTATCAATTATACTATTACCATGTCTTAGAGAAAAAGTACTTAAGCATCTACATTACTACAGCTATACATTACAAGACATTAGATAAGAAGTCGTTCTGAAACAGTAGACTTCACAAACTCTAAAAAATATTGAGAAAAAGCCATATGATCAACACAGCAGTCTCCCCTTACTCATCCCATCCAAACTCAAAACATCTCCCACTTCCACTTCCAATCCTCTCAACAAAAAAAAAATCCCTCCAGACGCAACCGCAAAAGCACGTGGGCAATAATTTTTCCTCTCAATAAACTCGAAAGAAAGAAAATCTCTCACGCAGCCTCTGAAGCGCGCAGCTTATCCAGCCGCCGCGAGAGCATCCGAAACTACGCGTCTATATAAACCCAAGGCGGGGGGAGCGCGGGACTATCCATCGGCGAGGCGCCGGCGATCTACTTGACCGAGAGCCGCCTTCGCGCAGATGACTAGACGGCGCGAGCGCTTAGAGCAGCACGTGCGTGTATATGCGCGCGATCTCATTTATAAATGGAACAGAGGGCTCCTTGTCTTCGTCTCTCTCTCTCTCAGCCAAGTGGAAGCGAGACGGCCGCGCCTCGCTAGGTATATCCCTCCGGCCCGATGGATATAGTTAAGAGGAAGAGCGAGAAGAGCCGAGATCAGAGACGCGCCCTGCGCATATCGGGCAGTTTTCGCGCCGCGGCCCATGGGGACACAGCATCGCGCGCGCGCCGCTCGTTTCCCATATATGCCCGACGAATCGTCTGCTATACTTTCTGTGTATATTGAAAAACTTATCGGCGCGCTTTGTTACAAGGCTTAGTGGCCTATCTGCCGGAGATGGCTAGTCAAGGAGGCTGCTGATAGCGCGCGTTCGCCGCTGTTTTATAATTAACCGGCGTCGAGATTTATTTTCGTCTGCTCGGCGGAGCGGCTTTTTTATGGTTTTGTGATCGGACGAGAGAGGACGGGTTTAGGATGTGCAGAGCGCATTGATTACGAAATCGAGCGCGCCAAGCGACAGAGACAGCTCCACGTGCGGGTGCAGGCTGACCTTTTGCGCGAGTGCCGAGACGACTGCGTTGATGGGAGGGGCGTTTTAATTTTTAATTAGCGCGATTTTATTGTAGGTATGTTCAGAGTGTGCGAGTACTCGTTATAATTGAACCGAATGCCCTCCTGATCGCGGCTGCGCTTGGATTCCTACGCTCGTTTTTAGATTAAAGCATTTTTGTTGATTAATTATTTAATCAGATTAAATTTATTAGGTAAAAAAAGCTTTTATTGGGAATCGATAGTAGTTTTTGGCGGTATAAAATATAACATGTTTGAAATATTATAAACTGTTGGTGTCATGTTTCAAAACAAACAAACTAAAATTAATACTATGTTCATTTATCACTTGACTATGAAGTCGAAATACAAGTATGCTTTTGGTTACTGTAATAGCTTTGCGGTATCTCAGTGCTTCAACGGTTAAAGTCGTAAATTGAACGTCACAAAATTATGTATTGTTTCTATTATTTTTTAATCTAAAACGAAAAATAATATTGGAGAAATAATTTTCATTTAATAAATAACTTAAATAGCTATTTAAAAAGAACGCGTACTTAATATATTTTTTTTTATAAATATATTTTTGTTTTATTCTTTTGAATAAAAAAAAAAAATTTTTTTTGGAGTATTTAATTTATATTTTATCAAGTGGGTATATAATAATTATATCAATGCTTAAGAAGAAAACGATTTCATAAAACATTATTTACAATTTTGATTTTCATTTAAATAATTCATAAGTAATGCATGGTGAGTTTGATCATAACATTAAAAAATGTTTTGTCAGTAAATAAATAATAACATAGCATTAATCCACATCGATGCGCTAATAACTTTCACGGTATGAACTTACGTAAAACACAGCTTAGCGAAACAGTGCAGAAAACGTCAATTATGCTTTTTTGATGAAAAACTTGGGCAGAAATATTTTAGCGCTGATGCCACAGTGGGCCACACTGCCTCTCCGCCACCATGAAGTGGCCCAGTAACTAACACTACTTTCGCTTTCTATTAGCTAAATTATAGCTAGCCGAGACTGTAAATTTAACTCCACAGAGAAATCTTCGCGAAAGAGAACTTTCTTGAAAATTCGCGGTAATTTACGAAAAACGAACGTGTTATTTGTGTCTTTGTGAAATTCATTCCCGCCGACTTAGTTTTCAATATCCTGTGACCGATAAGTAATGTTTCACTATATGTTCATGTTTACCGCGTATCATTAATTTTTTATATAAACTTTATTAATTGTTTACATTTTCGTAGAAACACTGATTAATTAGTTATTGTTTAAATTAATTTATATAACCATAATAATTAAACTAGTTTAATTGAACAATAAATTAATGTATGTGTATTATTAATATTATATAATATTTCATTAAAAATTCTTCTTTAAATATTATCAAAACTATTCACAAAATAAATTAAAAAAAAAAGATCAAGATAAAAGAAAGTGCTGAATCTAGAATCCAAATTCCCCAGTGTCCCGGGCGCAGATAGAATTTAACGAAAAGTAAGCGAAAAAACGGTAGCTGCACTATATCGGCTCCGCGATCAAATTGGCCTTTTAGCGAGCTTAGCAAAATAGAAAAGCGTTTTCCACCTCAAAAATTTACAGCTCCAAAGTTTCACCATAAATCCTCGGTGAAAAACAGTCCGACAAGCAAACTTTTAAAAACACCTCGTCCACTTTGCACGCATAGAGCCGTTTTCTCTTCGTTCTCACATGATTCCCAGAAAGCAATAATCCCAGCGCTCAGATCCAGCTCTTTTTCCAGCTCTCGACAATCTCTCGCGAGCTGCAGGTGCAGCAGTCCAAGAAACGAAAAAGGCGCGCGACGCATCAAAAGAAACTCACAAGTGTATAGATAAAAGTAAATATAAAAGCGAGCTCTCAGGTGAGCTGCGAGTAGGCGCGCAGCTGTAGAGGAGCGTGACCGGCTCGCGGCTGCGGCTGCGGCTGCGGCGGCAGCGGCGTATTATGCATCGCGGGCGCTTGGCGGCGACTGGCCCGAGCTGCGCTCTGCTGCTGGTTAGCCTAGTCCTGCTGGTCGCGCGGGCGCAGAATCTGAGCGAGGAGCTGCAAGCGGAGGCGGCCGGCCAGATCGAGCGCCGCCTCATTTACCGGCCGACCGCCGAGGAGCGCGCGCGCACGCTGGCCCAGCTCGCGGCCGAGCTCAAGCGGAGGGTCGACGATGCCAGGAGCAGGTCCGAGCAGGTAATTCTAATGAAAGCCAGCTTGCGGATTATGGTTGGATTTGTGTGATCTTGAGGAGCGTTATGGGTGCTTAATTGGCTTGGAATATGATAGCACTGCTGAGTAGGAAATTCTTTAGATCCGTATATGGACGTTGAGTTAGGCTGGGGAAAAAGAATGGTTACTTGAAGTTTTTACATTATAAATTACAAAATTTTGGAGGAAATTTTAGCAGAGCTTATCATTTTCAGTCCAATTAATAAATGCACCAAATTCACCAATGTTTCAGAAGAGCATGTAAATTAATGACCCGATTTCGTATCATCTTTCCTGGTATAATTGTTTTACTGAGATAAAAATTGATTATAAATGCTTGCAGATATAAGAAAGAGCGGAGATTTTAATATTTTATTTATGCGTGTTTTTGAATTTATATACTAGAAGGTATAATATTACTAGATGTTACTTACAAAGTTAATAATATTTTATTAAACTGTTATGACGATCGTCTTTGGAAACTTAAACAATTTAGAAATTCTAATAAATTTTGTAAACACCGTAGCTGTTAAAAAGAAGGACATCCGAAGCCGCTTTAATCAAATGATAAAAAAATGTAAAAAATTTCGTAAATTATTATACGTAGATTAAGTAGATTAAATAAATAAATGTTATCTTGTTCCAGACTCTACTTTCATTCTTATTTAGTCGTATATGAATAATGTATCAGTGCTGTAGTGGGTGAAATGTTTTTAGATTTCATAACTACCTACAAAATAAAGCTAGTTGATTAATTTGTGTGGTATAATTAAAAATTAAGTTAATTGGTATCTCTTAATTAGATTGTGTGCGAGAATCTGTTATTATGTAAAATGAAATCTATTTCAAAATAAAAGGAATGACTAATGACTTATTGTTATTAAAAATAATATGAGATACACGGTATCAAAAAGACTTCGTGACTTTTGTGTCGCAAAATTCATAATCAGTACGTAATAAAAAACTAAGCTTAGATTGTGGTCTCGAATTAAATTTAATTGAATAGCTTGATACATATTAAAAAGTATTTAAAAAAAGTCATAATAAATTTAAAACAAACTACAGTATTTTATACATTACGATAATAACAGGATCCACTTTACTACTCGAACTCTATAGCATACGGACGTCATAAAACCATCGAAAATCCATCAATTTCAGCTGGAGCTGGTGTTCCTGATCGACGCCTCGGCCTCGGTCGGCGAGGCCAACTTCCGGGGCGAGCTCAACTTCGTGCGGAAGCTGCTGTCGGACTTCACGATGGAGCCTCGGAGCACGCGAGTCTCGCTGGTTACGTTCGCCGGCCGGGGCCAGATTGTCCGGCACGTCGACCACGTGGCCAGGCGAGCCAGCTACGCCGACAAGTGTCAATTGCTAAACAAGCAGCTCGATCTGATCGGCTACTCGGGCGGCGGCACCTACACCCACGGCGCCCTCATGGAGGCTTTTGTTAGTTTATGTGTATATACCTGTTCGCTATCCTCTCGAGCTGTTTGCGCTGACGCGATGTGTATTTACGCTTGTTTAAAGGCTTGGGTTTGAATGCGGGCGATGGAGGAGGGGAAAGGCTCGAAGGAAACCTTTTTTTACGTTTTATGCGAGTTTTTATTGATTTTTCTTTGAAATTCGTGATGTTGGAGAAATATACTTGTTTGGAGTTGCAGTTAGAAATATGAAAATTTGTTCATTTTTTTTTTTGTTCATAGGTTCTGAAATTACGTAAAAATACTTTTACAGCAATATTCAATATATATATATATCTATTTTACCAATTATTTTCAAAATCAATCCAAATTCTATAAGCTAGAAATTTCAATTCTTCTCTGATTTATTAAAATTATAAAGAATAAAAAATCAATTATATAGAAACATTTTATAAATACAATATTTTTTTAATTAAAAAAATGCAACAAACTTACAAGAATTTGTAAAATTTATTATAAAATACTATAGAGATCGCCTATTAAAGAGTAAATTTAATTAATACAATTTTTTTTGCTAAAAGTTCAACCAGGTTTAGAGAACTTTAAAGTGCAAATTTACCGAAAGAGCTTCTTCCATCCTTTCCTTCAAGAAACGATAAAGTAACTGGATAGTGAAAAACTTTTTCTACAGAAGAACGTTAATTATACAATAAACTTAACATTTTGATTATTTTGAAATTTCAACTACCTTCAAGCTTTCTAAAAGAAACAACTTCCTAATTATTTGCTCGAACACTATGGTAATTTGAATTTCCAATATTTACAATTTGGCAGTGTAATTACGTTGCTTTAATTAAAATTACCTCATCTTTAGACGAAATTAATAATGCTGAATTCTGAAAAAAGAAATTAAAATTTTTTCCAATAGTTCTATATTATCTGCAAAAATTTCATATAAAACTTTTCCGTAGATAATATTAAAATTATCCGTAACTCATTTTTTGCCCCATTTGCATGATCCATAATCACACTCGTTATAATGAAATAACCGAAAAGAAAAACCAAAGTCTGAATAAATATTTTCGATCTACCTCACAAAAATATCCGCATCTTCTCACTTCCCAGGCGATCCTCGAAAACAGCCGACCCGGCGCCGAGAAGGTAGTCTTCCTAGTGACCGACGGCTTCAGCAACGGCGGCGATCCGCGCTACGCGGCGAACCTCTTAAAGGGCCTGGGCGTGACGATATTCACCTTCGGAATTCAGACGGGCAACGTCGAGGAGCTGCGCGACATTGCGAGTGAGCCCAGCGACTCCTACAGCTATTTCCTCAATAGTTTCTTGGAGTTCGAAACCCTGGCGCGCAAGGCCTTGCACAGAGGTAACGTGTATATACATGTGTATAACTGGCTAATTTGCTCGTAACGAGAGCGAGCTCTCGCTTGATTATAGGAGCGCCGTATACCCGATGCTTTGATAAATTTCCGCTTTGGTTTTCCATTAACAGGTATAATTGAGGCGCTAATATTGCGGCCTCCCGCACGGTAATTAAATAATACCTACACTTTTTGAGAAATTGACGTTTTAATGTTTAAAGGCGCTCGAGATCAAACGAAACGAATTAAAACATATAACAGTCAGTACGAAAATAATTAATATTAGTGATTTATAAAAGTATATTTTATATTTTAATCATTCTATTATTTGATTCTTGTATGTCTGACGTATTACAGCTACGCTTGCGTAAATTGTAATAGATAAAATTGCAGAAAATAATTTGAATTTAGAAATAAAAGCAATTATATATCTATATTTTTATTTAGATCACAATTAAGCTATTCAAAAAATGGATTTATTCGATAAATCTAAAAATTTTAAATAAAAGAGAGATCCTAAAGTCCTCCCTAATATGGTATAAGTTCGATTTTCAAAAAAAAGTAGACATACAAAAATTCAGTTTCCATGGAAAGCCACAAAATCATAATTTCTTGTTTGCGTGAAAACAGTATTTCTCGCAATTCCTGTTGGAGTTTATTAACGCGTCAAAAGTTCGAAAATTTTTCATTAGTATGAAACAATTGAACATAATTGTATGATTTTAATAATTTATTAGCTGTTCTTACTTATGTCGTTGTATAGATTTTGTTAGAAAAAATGGATGAAAGTTGCAATGTTTCGTACCTATTATATAATTCTTTTTAATTGTAAAAACATGCAAACATTATTCGCTTCGTTGAGCTATGCGCTGAATGTTGCGCATTGAATTTTCACTGCACATATTTTTCACATTCTTGCGTACATTAGGTAAGAGGTTAAGATTGTCAAAACTAGCAATTTGAAAAATTATAGTTCTATATTTCAATTTAGATTTTCTTTTCTTTTCTAATGGTTACATATATGAGTAAAAAATTTTAGTTGATATTGACATACAACTTTAAATCACCGAATGCAGATGAACATTTTTGTACTTTTATTATTCTTAACTTTAATAAATAAAAATATTTTTCTGCTATTATTTAATATTAATGGGTATAATGTAATTAAGTATAAAAACTTTCTCTTTTAAAAACGCTGGTATATAATATTTCCAAATTTTACATAAATATTAATATTCTTATATATCATAATTCAACTGAGAAATTATTTACTTTAACAAGTTAATGTATATACAGAGTTGTTTTAATGATAATTTTCTCAAAAAAATAACATTTTAAATATCAGCTGTAGATTATTATTTTATTATCATTTCTGATCATTATTAGATCACGTTCAACGAAAAATATCATGATAAAATATTTATCTACCTTTTCTTTTACAGTTATTAAAATACATGAAATTTTTTCATATTAAAAATATTTTTTTGAAACAAAATATGAGCTTATATTTGCATAAAAATGAATGTAAAACTAAAAAGAATCTATTGAATATAAAATGCTAATGAAAACATAATTTTGCACGAGTTCTAACCTGGATTATTTTTCATAGAAATGCATGCTCATTTACACACGTTTCATACCTGCTCATTTAAACGCATAAATTTATAAGCCAGTGTTTGAAATACTCGCATAAAGGGCACTGTAGTATAGCAGTGATTGCAAGTCAAGCAGTATGCAAAGCCGCTTATTTACGTATGCTAAGATTGTATTCACGAACCAAAAATTTTCCCATACAATTAACTCTGTTGAAATAGATATAAATTAAAACAATGAAAAGTATTTTAATTGATGAAACTGAAATGAATAAAAAATAGTAAAATAATTGATATTTTTCTATAATAAACACTTATTTTTAAAGAATAATAGTTTATTGGATACTTAACACGTTCAGGGCTAAAGCGCAAATTTACTAACTTCTAAAGTTTGAGTGATTCATAGGTCAGAATAATACTTATATATTAATAAAATACAAGAGATTCCCAATACGAGTCATATATGATGTATATGATAATCCGATTATAATTACAATATATTAGTATAATCAAATTTTACATACGAGTCATATATGACTCGTACCGCCCTGAACGTGTTAAATATGAGAATATTTCCGCTATCAAGCGAGACTTAAATACTTGAAAAGTTGCTATCTACAGCAATACTTAGCACAACAGATCCAAATGATTTTTTTTTTAAAAGTAGATACAAAGTTTAGCGGTAAAAAAATTTGTTGTAAAATCGTTGGACTGCATTAAAAGAAGTTTTGCTTGAGATAAAAGTTGTTCCTAAGATCCTAAAAATTGCGACTTTATTTGATAATTTATTATGTATTGTATAAAATATTTATAAATATAATGTGAAATTTGGAATTCATATGGATACGGTGCTAGCTGAAGGGTGAAGTTATATTATACCCGTTGTTAAAAACAATTTGTTCTTAATGCTATATATACAAAAGTTTAATCTAAAATATTTTGATTTTAATAATAATTAATGATTTTATATTATTTTATTCTATAGATTGCTTTTAATAAATTACTAAAGAAAAATCCTAATTATTGACATCTTTATATCGTTAACTTGATTTTTATGTTTTCGAAAAATAAGCATACTAATTATTGATCATCATTCCTGAATCTTGTTGATAGGCAATATAAGTATACAATATAAGATAAATTCTAAAATGATAAAACGTAATATTCTCATTAATCAAAATAAAAACATTATAAAAGGTAAAACTTGATTTAAGATTTATAAAAATTAATTATATTATGAATTAATAAGATTTTAAAATAACTTTTTTTTGCATTCAATCTAGCTAATACTTTTATACCTCGTCTACCTATCAGCAATTGCGCTGACAAAATGAAATTTGATTTTCTTGCCTCCGCAGTACATTCTATTGTATATGGATTCTTGAAGGCATATTTGAATTCGCGTTTATAGCCGTTTTTATTAAATCCACGTCCTGGTATCGGTAGGCGCTGCCTAATAAAAAGTAAAGAATGTAAAGAATCTCTTTTATTATGATTTTCATGACTCCCTTGCCACAGCGGTCATTATAATTACACTGCAATTGTATTTTTTGCGTTGTCCATGAGGATACCGCGTGTCATCACAATCATTACAGACAGCTTCAGTCAATTTATTCGTAAGACTGCTTTATTGAAATTCCCGAGAAAACTTAAGAAAGGAGATGACCGAAAGCGAACGGAGCATTAAAAAGATAATAATAATAATAAGAAAAATAAGACTACAATAAATTGTGAGAGTCAATATAATAACTTACGTAGGTGGATTCTTTGTCACTTTTAAGTGTTCCATTACGTATTGGAAACACTAAGATCATGTATCTAGTATTAATAGTTAATATAAACCGAAGCTAGTCTGTGGTTTCAGTTATCACATCACAGCACATTCTAAAATTAAATGATTTTTTTTAAATTCACAGCTTATAATAATTCGTACTTTATTAATTTGAAAACTAGCTATCGGTATTATATTACGTTTCATGAAATGGTATTTACACAGAAGTAATTAAGTAAATATGTGCTTAAATCCAGTTTTTTTTCTAAAGGTGATTTAAGCCAAAAATAGAAAAGAATAGATTATTAAATGTCTTTTCATTCTGCCACAATCAAAGTATGGATCGATTTTATATCCGCAGATTTATCAGATTTACTGCGCTATAAACGAAATTATCATTTTTAGTGCTATTTTTGCATATTTTATGACTTCTTGATGCGTGCGCTTGCTAACATAATTTTTCCTGTTATCTGGTAGTCATTTTTTATGCTTATAAATTGAGAGCTTTTAAAGTTTCTGTCATTAAAAATACGCAATAAAAATTAAATATAATTTTTAAAACATTTCGCAGCTTTAATTTTTTAGTATTAATAAACAGTTTTTTTTTTTAATAACTATGTCATCCTTACCTAGCTGTCTAACAGAAAAAACACCCAGATCCTACAATTTTTTTTAACCCTCCGGGCGAGCGAGACGATTGCAGTAATTGACTCTGAAAGCTCTGGGTGCGAATCTCCGTAAAGTTTCATTTACACTGAAATACTTACATGTCGGAGTCAAAATTAAAAGCCGAGCCGTTAATGTGCGGACTGCCGGAAACTTCAGCTACCAAGGATAAACCGTAATAAAGAAGGAACTATATAATTTCTTAATTCATCGTGTACATCTTCAGTAGAAAGCTCTGATTAAAGGCATATTGTGCCAACGAAAAAAGCTATTCTGTGGAAGAGAATTGAAGTTTAAATTTCAGTTGTCAGAAAGATAGAAGACGCTGGCCCCAGTCGACAAGAGGTCATCCGGCTTCTGTGGAGATGACAGTTGTCCTTCGCTATATTTTGGCCATCTTCCGGCGTATCTCGTCAAAGATTGCATGCTTTTTTGTGCAAGATTTCCTTGTTTGACGCTTTCTCGACTCTACCCATTTTTTAAATCTGGAAGAATGAACAATTGTAGATCGAGTTTTTGCGCGGTTTTCATTCTTTTATAGATTTAGATAGTAGTAAGAGGTAGCAGACGCAGGCGAGCAACTAAGCCCTGTTTACCCACATTGCGCGCTTACCTTTCACTGCGAAGATCGCATTTGAAAAGAAGAGAGTCACACAATTCTACTTTACGTACTTGCCAATATTGGAAATCTTGTAAATTTAGAGATTTACATGTGAGATATAAAATACGGAACTGGTTTCATTAGTTTATTTATGTGTGTTTCGTTCATTGATGTTCTATGTATTTCTTATGAGTGATTGTCACAAATTTAGCAATAACGAAAAAAATCAAATTATTTTTTCTTTCTTATACAATTTAACCAACTTCCGGAAGCTCCTTAATTGTACAAGAAAGAATGTGAATAATCTATAATAATTATGTAAAAGTTTTGTGTGCCACATTAAGAAAGTTTTATCTCAATTATGCATTTATTATTTTTTAATTTTTTTTTTTCAGAATATAGTGCGTTTAACATTCTAAAAAAGTAAAAAATTTAAATATAAAAAAAATTGTAAGTGTCAAGTTAAATTGAATGATTTGTGTACAAACTATTGAATGCGTAAAATTCCTATCGTTAGAATGTTTTACTGACATACAGAGAACGCTGTCTAATAATAAAAAAAATTTTAGAAATACATATGAATACATTTAAACTAAAAATATACTATTTTTAAAAATATTGTCTGAATTTAACGTAAAATAAATTGTATTAGTTTTATTTGTTTCGACATATATAAAAGACAAGCAAATATGAAATTTCGGATCAAAGTCGAGGTCTCAATAGTTGAAAGTCAAAAAATATCAGATAATATATTAGGAAAGAACATTAAGAATATTATCTCTGAATAAATTCCAACGAAACCAGCCAACTGCTCGGCAGTCCCTAATTTCTCTATAGCCAGTTCGAATGTCAACGCCAATATCCGCTTCATACATTACAGATCTGCGTGCCGGCGTGTACGCTCGGGTCGACGATCCGAGCGATTGCGACCTGTTGTGCTCCATCGGCGGCCACAGCAACAATAAGGCTAACGAGTCCTCCGGATGCTGCGACCCAAGTGCCAGCTGCACCTGCGGCACGGCCAGCGGCCATTACGCCTGCATGTGTCCCCCGGGATACTTTGGCAGCGGTCTCGCCGGCTCCTGTCAGCGTAAGTCCACATATACAGCTTTTAATGCGCGCGCGCGCGCGCGCTCGCTGGCGAATCCAATCTCGGGCCCGCCACGTTAGCGCAATTCTATATCCCCTCCGTGCGCGCGCGCGTGTCCAGCACAACGTCCGTGTCACTTTCGCGCGAGCGCGAAAATCAATCCTATATGATTTCGCGAGAAACGCCGAGCGCGCTTTCTAGCCGCGCGTGCGTGCCGAGTGGAGCAATGCTCGTTGAGATACTTGGAGGGACGCGCGAATGAAAGCTTCATTTGATGGCTCTGTCCTGATTAAGCCGGATATTGAAAAGTTTTAAGGACTTTGTTAGACGGATTTTTTGGAGCTTCAAATTATTTTTATTCAAATACAATTTTTCATAAAACGTGATACAAGTTTTAACATCTTTATTGATGTTTCGCTCGTTTGTTTATGGTAACTGGTTGAATAAGAAATTAAGTAATTTAATTTTATACATGTTTATACATAATTGTTACAAATAATTGTTAGTCAACAAAACAATTTTTATTTAAATAAATTATTTAGATTATTATGTTAAAGTTAAACTCAAAATAAGTCTTTAAAAATTAAAAGTTTCAAAAATATTTTCACTTGTTATGAACTTAAATGTTAAATCTTTGTACAAATTAAAAATGATCATTCATCTATTCCTTGTGTTCAAAGCAATAAAATGAATCCATGAAATTTAGGTATGCTTGTAATACTTTTTTGCAGCGTGTCCCAACGGAACTTACGGATTGCAGAGTAATACAAGCGATTTGTCAGTGTCGTGCGTACCATGTCCCGATGCAAATCACGTGACACTGAGGGTTCCGGCTATTTCGCTGAGAGATTGCGCTTGCGCACCTGGTTTTATGGCCGATCGAGGTACTTGCGAAGGTAGGAACAAACTTTAATAAAAACCTCTTCCACTGGCTAGGGTGGGAATGTCACCGCCGAGAACGCAGATTTCGTTTGTAGGATCGGGATACCTGACGATAAAACTTCCGCACTTTTCCAAGGCGAATTCTGGTTTACTAGCTAGCCAGCCGTACTGAAATTTAAATTAAATAATATAAAATAAAGAAATTTTTATTGATTTAATATAAAATTTAATAAAAATCTTTTTCAATAATTGCCATTTATTTATAAGCTTTATAATAAAATATAAAAAGGACTTAATTATTCTTGGTAAAATTATTTTTTTTTTTTTTTTCAAAATTGTGAAAGTATGAACTAATTTCAAATGAATTTCCATAAATATAATTTCAAATTTTCGTAATGATAATATATATGATTAGATGTTTAAAAAACTTAAAATTAATGTTTGAAAAGTAAAAATTTTTTGGATAAAGTATCATTTATTAATAGATCCCTATCTAAATCCAGCGCGGCTTTGTCGTGCTAACTCGTTTTCGTTTAGTGTTATGCTTCAATTTTTCGCTAATAAGAAGTAAATAAACGTTTGCCCTATACTTTAAAAAGGTATAGCCTTTCAAGGGCTCTGCTTTATTAATTTCTAACCTTAAAATTTACAAATATATTTAACCTTGTAATTATTTACTTTTACAATATTATTAAACGATTAAATAAATAATGAACTTACATTTTCGCTTGTTGTTCTCGGAAACGGAAGGCACGTGCGTTCATCAATATCGTCCTTTGTTGACTCACGATCTTCGAGTGCTAGTTTCTTAGCGCAAAGTTTATCTAATTTTCTTTCCATACGTCTGTGTAAATACAGAATAACATGAAATTTTTTCTTTACAAAACAAATTTAATCTCGATAAATTTATCCGTTACCTGTATCTGTCGGACAACCACTCCCAGTTATGAAGCCAACGTATTTGAAGAGCTTTCGTTTTCTTTTCATGTTCGGACATATTACGCGTCGCCACCACAAAATCCATTACTTTGGTACCCCGGAAATCCATTTTTATTGTAGATTTAATGAAAGTCAAAATTTTAATCCAAGAATTTGAACACGCGACAAAGAACGAAACTGATTGATCACGAAAAAACTATAACATTTAATAACATAAAACAAAAGCATAAGTCTGGATCTATACATAAAAAATTTCACTACTCTGCAACAGGTCTCATGAATCTACTGTGTCTACGAAGCGGCGTTCTTCTAATACTTCTTTTCTTTAGTGATACGTATAAGATCTGTAGTTGCAGAATGCAATGAAAAAGTTTCCGTTTTTCTTTTTCCGTTAGTTTTATGGCGTTTTCCAGGACAGCGCGAAAATTTCGGAGCAAAGTGTTCACCAATTTCTTATTTTTATATGCTCTAGGTCTCGTGGGCATACTGGATTGTTCCTTTTCACTGCTCCCTGATGTAGACGCTAACAATCGATTAAAATCAAAATAGTAGCTTGTTTTTAGAATATTTAACCTGCACTGTCCGGCGCGGTCGTGTTTGTTTTGACAAATGGTGGGCAGCGTGCCAAAACAAAAGTGCCGGCTAATAGATGGAATACATAACGATAGATGACGCCTTGTGTTGCGCTAAAGTTCGAACGGACGTTGAGATATTTGAAAATTAGTCAAAGTTATAAAGCAAATGTATTATATTGCAGATATTTTATTATAAATACTTATAATAAAAATAATTTTCAATTTAATAGAAAGCATTGAAAATTTTTTAAATTCGTTTTTTTTATGAAATATTTTTAACAAAGATTGTTTATTGTTTCGGGCTTGCATTCTAGTTTCTCTTTCTATTAATTTCTAAGCCCATCACAAGTGAATTAGCAAAGCATTATTTAAAATAAATTTATAAACATTAATTAAATAAAAATTAGTAATACTTATAAGGAATATGAACATTCTGGAGAAATTCAAAGACGGGAAACGAATTAAACAAATTTTATAATAATATAATTTTTATTATCTTTTATTGCTTAAATATTAAGATACATATTTATTTTAATATAAAATTTTTATTTAAGGTAGAAAATACGATATTTATGATTTTCAAAAATATTAGTGAGAATATAATTTTTATAATTTTTTCCAGCAATAACATGCCCGAAATTAAAAGTGCCTGAAAACGGATATTTTGTGAAAGCAAACGATTGTAACAATGTTGTTAACGCCGCCTGCGGCATTCGATGTCGGATAGGCTTTCATCTTGCTGGTGACAGTATTAGATTATGCAGTAGAAACGGTAGCTGGACCGGTGAGGAAACTCAATGCCTGCGTAAGTAATTAATTGATTTACCTTCTAATTTATGTGCGCAAGAGTGTGTAGCATTAAAGTTTGTTTGTGCCTCAAGCTTCCTTGAAAATTTACATATGTAAAGTCTACATAGTCCTGGGAAACGTATTAATTAGTACTTATTATTTGGAATAATAAAAATAATACAATACTCTACTAATTTATATCACGTTGTATAACATGCATACGATATTTTTGTATATACAATTATACATATATACATATCTGTAAGACTTAAAATTTATAAATATACATTTATTTTAAAATATATGGTTTTGAATATATACACTGAGAAAAAAGTATACTTGGAGCAAAAAGATTAATCCTTTTGAATGTTATCGTTTTGATGGAAAATGAAATTTCTGAAATGCAAGTAACTGATCAAGAAGCAAGATTCTAATTGCTTCAAACATTATTACATTGAAGTGAAAAAAATTTATTTCGATATATTAATTCGATCAAAGTATGATTAAAAAACAAAAAAGTATTATTTTCATAATGTTAATATTCATGGTTAGTACATGAATATAACATATAGTAGTACTACAAACATTTTTACAAATACCTCGAAATTTTGACGCATTACAAAATTATATGAACGACTAATAATGGTGGTAATTGCCTGAGTCGAGATTCAATTTTCACACGTGTGTCGAACAATATTTTTTGATTCTGTGTGTTTAAAAT
>UELX01003210.1:0-25135 GCA_900480035.1 Eupelmus urozonus | reverse complement strand
GGATAAAGTACGCACTTTCCGCTAGGGGATGTCAAAAAAGATATTTTAATACAATCAGGTGCTCTGATTTTAATTACTGATTGGAGTTTATATTCATTTTTGTAAAATTAATGAAAATATACATAAAAAATTAATACTACCCTAGTAGAAATTTCACCAATAAAATTGGCCAAGTGTCTAAAACTAGGCTAGTGGATGTCTAATTCTTTACTGTTGGCCATCCGCTGGCTAAAGAATGGGGAATATTTCTACCAGGATAATGAAGAATGTTACTGATTTTAGAGCCGTGTCAAATAAAAATAGGCATATATATATATAAAACACGAAATTATGTTCATATAAGTTAATACGAAATTACTTTAAACAATGTTACATTTCCATTAGTGCTTTTTGACCTTCAAATTTTAGAATAAAAAAAAAAAATTAAAAGAATTTTTTAACAGTGTAAACAATCCTTGAATTTTTCCGCTATCTATGACAACACACATCTTCAAAATGTAAATAATATGTAATTATTATCCAAAAAATTTTCCACTAAAATAATTTTTATTATACAGACATACAGCTTTTAGTTCTTTAATTCAATAAAATAGTGTAGGTAAATATTATTGAATAAAGCTATTGTAATAGCACAGTAAATGAGACACATATTTTAGAATAAAATTTGTAAATTTCTGACAAAAGACAATATTAACTTTTTACACATATTTAATTTGTAAAAAAATTTAATCTCTAATGTGAATAAAAGAATTTATTGTCTTCAATCCATATAAATTTCGAGAATCTGTAGAAGAATTCATTTATACATCTGCTTCATCTTGTAAGTATAAGTTTTTTAAAAATATAGTAAAAATAAATTTTCTTATACAAAACAGTCCTCTATATTGTAGAAACTGTTATTTTATTTTGACATTACTTTATTTTTGAAACAAATTATTTAATATAATAATAATTTCGTATTTTAGAATATATTTAGAGAGTCCATAATATCAGTATTATGGCTCGTTTTATCCCTCTAATTGCCATTTTACTCTTGGCACTTGGATTCCAACAACAGTCTGTCGAGGGCTTACCGATCCTGGCTGCATACAAAGCTTTCGGCTATGCTAAACAAATGTATGATTTTGCTAAAGTGGTTCATGAACGTTTGAAAATACCTGGGGAAAAAGTAGAATCATTATCGAAAGAACAGGCTGCAACGTTTGACAAATTCCATGAAATATCAGTAGATATTCAAAACTTGAAGGAACATCTCGACGATAAATTATCGGAGTTGCCAACAAGACTGAGTGACCGAACTAAGGAATTATTTGATACAATTACCTCAATACGTTCAAAGTATGACGATTATTTAGAGTATGCTAAAGAACCTGGAGCATTTGAACAGTATTCATTGGATGATTTCACTAAAGTAGTGACAACTGGTAGTGCAGTCGAATTTAGCGATAATCTTAAAAAAATGCACAATATATTGTCTGGTTCTCCAGAACGAGATAATATTCTTACTCTACTGGCACGATCATCAGTAAGTATTAGTATATATGCTAATATTTTTTCTATTAAATCAAAACTCTTTTATAACAATTCCATATCTAATAAGAAAAAAATCCTTGTTTTATGCTTTGACTGCTGCAAAACTTAAGAAAGATTGACTATACAAAAGCACTTTTGCATTAAACTAAAATGTTTACAAAAAAGATGCATGAAAAAGTTTATAAAAATTTAAATAAATTTATAAATATCTACTGTTGGAAATTACAGCTTATTTGACATAAATTCTAATACTTTATTTGAACGAATAAAAGATGTCAAATATAATTACAATGTAATTCATTTTATGAATAAAACTTTACCTAATAGTTTTTTTAATTTTGTTATCTTATATTTGAAGAACGAACAAATTTTTTAATTAACATTTTTTATAGCACAAAAGCTAAATTTTTTATTTTCTAGGATAATTTTAGGAAGACTTATATAAAAAAATTAGATTGAATATATTAAGTATTAAATATATAACTTTTTTATTTTCTCTTAACAGATAACTGAGCAGATGTGTGCAATGGATCAATCACTGCAGCAAATAATACTGGATTATTATCAAACAGTTGTGCTTGCAGATTTACAAGCTCTTGCCGTAAAATTTTTTGCTTATGACTATATAGGCAGTAAACTTGAAGATCAGAGTAAACGTAAGAATATTTATTACATCACTCGATATACATCTAATGATTATTATAGATAATTATAAGGATAAATATTGATTCTCATTAGCTTGGATTCGTGAAACCCATGAAAATTTAGATTCATGAATGAATTCTTTGTTATTACTATTTGTACTAATATATTCATCCTTACAACTATCTATTAGATTTTATTAGTTACAACTATACTGTAGTTCCATTTTAAATGTTGATTCTTTTACAGCACATTTCGAAAGAGAGAAACAAAAGGCTATAAAAGATTTTGAACAGAGGGTAAATAAAACTTTCGCTTCTACAAAGAAAGCTGCTCTTCAAGCATCGCGAGAATTATATAAATGTGATATAAAAGTTCCTGAAAAAGGTACGTGGTAAAAATTAAATTTAATGAAAATATTATCGTGCACAATAAATAATAATATATAATTATCTTTTTTAATAAACAATTAATATGAAATATATATTTGCAATAGATATGACTTATTCGAAGTTGGACTCAGTTTTCCAAGATTATATTCATTATGAGGGTGATGTACAAAAAACAAAAGCTAATGGTGGCAGGAAATGCAGGCAAAAATGCCATGATTTTACAAATATTTTTGAATCTTGTAACTCACCCTTCTGTAATCGCCAATCAGATGAAAAAAAATGCAAGGGTAGGGTCAGAGACTGTAAGAAGGTTGACGACGAATACACATTATGCCATGCGGTATTTATTATCTTTTAAATATTAAAAAAATAACCGTCTCTATTTAATGAAGTGCAATTTGAAGCTATTTGATAAATTATATTCGTTGTACTATAATGAAAGTATTGGTAAAATTTAAAATACATTCCATATAAGTCTATTTCTCGAGAAAAAATATCCATCGTATGATATATGCGACTGCAATTCTTGCATTTATTAGCATGTTCGATTCCATCACTGATTTTAGAATAAAAAATCACACTTGCGAGTGAATTTATTTATTATAAGAAAAAATATCTTATAATTCTATGATATCAAATTAACTGATGTTGCTTATTAAAACAGAGACTTAAAGTTTAAGTTTAGATTAATAAATTTATCAATACGATACAAATTCGAGTGACATAATTTAATATTTAATCAATTTAAAGGAACAAGAAAGTGATCGAAGATACGAATGGCTCACTACTTCTACTACTAATATGAAATACGGAGAGAATCGTAATACTTCTTGTGCAAAGAAAGAAAAACTTGTAAAAGAAACAGGCGAAAGACCTAAAAATCCACTGCACTATGTGCACAAATGCGAATACTGCGTATGTACTTGCGAAAGTGGTAGAGAAGATGTCTCTCGTTACTTTAGCCTAAGAGAGGTCCGTTCTGATACAAATGATAAAAAGTAAGTTATTGCCTTGAAATGTTAATATAATTTTTTAAACTCGTAACTTTGATTTTATCTAATATAAATTAGATCAACTTTATCCATCAAGTAATACTTTCTTCATCCTAATACAATTTATATAAATGTGTATATAAAAGTATTACAGAAAATATAACTTTTTCTATTACAGAGTCGTAACAGGAGTACGTTTCCATAAACAAAATAACATATTCTACGTTCAAATAGAGCAAGGAATAATGCAACCAAACGGAGTTGTAGATCCCGAATCGGTAAAATGGAAGGATGTCAAAGAATCTGGGGATGGAAGTCACTTCAAATTCGACCCAATTACCATGTATAAAGTTGATTGGGATCACAAGAAAGTACTTCTAGATGACGTGAAAGCGCCTTCAGGCAATCGAGTTGTTACAGGCGTCAGGCTAAACGATGTCAGCAATTCTTTAATATTGGAAATCGAAACTACAGAGTTTGATTTTGAAAAGGGCGCTTTAATTGGGGATGGTGAATGGCAGCACAATAACGTAGATAATAGGTAATTAAATAAAATGTTTATTTTATTATTTTGTTAAATGGCAAAAGATATGAAAAAAATTTAGTTCAATGAAAAATGAAAAATAATTAATTTTCATTAATAAAAAGTTTAACTTCTTTAGAAACTTTATTATTTAAGTTTTTAAAATTTCAAGCTAATTATAATTACATATCCATTTTTACTGAGTTTTAAATGAAAATAAATTAATAAATTATTTTCTATTTTTTTAGGAAAGAGTTAGTACTTAGTGATGCTGATGATCCGTTGAATTCGAAGAAAAACGAAATAGACTCAGTATCAGGACAATTTGTGGTATTCCAAACAACTAACAGAAAGAAAGATTTTGGACAAAACACCATTCCATTTATAGATTTACAGGATGTTAACTCGCCAAAACCTGTTCCTCTATCCGGTGTCGGTCTCGTTCATAAAGGCACAAAAGGAAAAACAGGAGGATTTTTGGCGTTTAAAGTATTCCAGTTCGATTACGCATCGCACTTGTGATAATTAAATATAAGATATATTACGCATTTATTTTCTAAAAGAAATATACATTTTATTTATAAGAAACACTAAAATTGCTGTTAATTTATTTGAACTTAACCACTCAAACTTAATATATGCATTTTAAAAATTACAAAGCTTCCTCTATGAGGAAGCAATAAATATATTTAGTATTAATTATTATTTATATTGAAATTTTAAAATCGTACTTCCTTCAAGTTGTAAAGATATAATATATTTTTCATGACATGATGGAAGTAATGGTTTAATTGAAACTTTGATCGAATTCAGAAAAAGCTTATTCATTAATTATTCGAGAATATTGAATAATAACAAAAAATTGACTTAAAGAAAAAATAAAAATGATGTATAATTTATAATACGTATTACTAAATGTAATTGGAAGGGTTAACAATATCTTAACTTCTTGAAGTCAAGTCGCTTTTATCATAAAAAAAAAAAATTAAAGAAATAAGCTAGATGCATGAAATTAAAAAAAGTTATAGTACCTTTACTTACTCCCATTAGTCCATTTTATCATAAAAGTGTTTAGACAAATCTGCTGTATAATAATTTGTATACGCATATACATATTTGAAATTGACAGCGGTAAAGAAAGAAAAAGAGCGAGAAAATTCAAAAGGTAGAAGCGCAGTAGCCAGCCGCGTAAGACCGGTAGAGCACCGTGAAAGCCAACATAAAGAATCGATAGGTGTGGTCTTCGGTCCAGTCCCGGTATGCAGCGTTTAATGGGCATTAATAGCCAGCTACCTTCGAGCCTCGAGTGCTACACTGCTACTGGAAAACGAACAGGTATACATATACATATATATATCTCCACGTGAGTGCATAAGCTATATACGGCAGCAGCAGCCGATTTCCGGTGCATTGTTACCCTCTGTCTCTCGACTTTTCTCGCTCGCGATGCATTGACTCTCTCATCTGCGCGCGTTTTAAGAGGCTCGACACACAAGGTAGCTTTGTGAGCGCGTGTGCGGAAGAGGGCGGATCACACGCACGAAGCCAACTTTCTCATGGCTGCAGCGATTTTCACCGCTTGATTTATTGTCGGAGGGCCGGTTTAAGGGAGCTACTATATGGTTGGATCAAGTTGAGCGGAAGATTAAAGGAGTCCAGGATGTACCCTCAATTATACCTATATATTTACTTGGAGTGTGAGGAGGGAGAGATTTTGGATCGATGAACAGAGATTTTTTTTTCGAGTAGCTTTTCATTGTGGGATCGGCTTGTATTTAGTAGTAGGACTTGAAACGCTTTCTGACTTTCAAACTAAATGATAATTGTTTCAACGGTTTTAGCGCGTGATTCGAGTATATAAATGTATTGAATAAAAAAATTTATATTCTATTCAGTTTTTATATGCAATTAAAAATTAGTATTTATTCGAGTTACTTATATTGGAAAATAAAAGAAATAAAGAGGATTTACTTGATAGCTAAAAAGTTAAGTTTTCAACTTTTCTTAAAGTGTCACACCTAATTTCCATAAAAGTGTTTTATTTTATTTCTTACATTGATGTAAAAAGTTTTGGCTAAACAGGAATAGGCCTATCATAACTCGAGATCCTTAAAAAGGATACCTCGCAATTTCTTCTGAAACTGGAGCTGCCAAGAAAAAGAACAAAAGAGCTTCGATCACACAATATGGCCATAAAAGCACTGAAGCATAAAGTCTACTCCTAATAGGGTAAATCGTTTTCGCCACTCTAGATAACTCACAGCTGTTTATTCATTTGGAATTACCTGAATAAAAAATTAATTGGTTAGACGTAATCAGGTGTTAACTAACTACCATAATTGTATTAATATTTATTTATTAAATCATAGTCGGATAAGTTTAAGGGATAGGTATAGATTCATTAATTTCTTCTTCTTTTAATTATATACGAAAGTTGTTTCTTAAATGTCTACAGTTTTAAATTAAATTGAAACAAAAACCAAATATTACAAAGTACTTGTTAATATCACGTTCGAATCATAGCCATAAAATGTATACCGAGTAGCGGCTCGTAGTCAGTACACACACACGTATCCATATACACAGGCAGAGACGTGAGTAATATAATGGGGCTTCTCGTGTCCTCTCCGCGGCGCTAGTCCGTGCCAAGCAGCTCTCTCCGCACTGCAACACGCGAGAGAGCCGCAATTTGTCTGCGCCTCGTTGTCGCTCGCCCTCCGCCTCGAAACGCACATCCGCTTCGAATTAAACGATGCCTCCTTTCGCGCTCTGCCAGCGCCGGAAGCTCATCACCTCGAGCACCTATCGATTTCCAACTTCCGCTCGAGCCTTTGATTTTTATTAGTCCGGATTTCGAGGAATCTGGAGCGATCGGCTTATCTGTCCGCTCGACGAGCTCGTTTAGAGTACACCTGATTCGCGCGCGGGACACTCGACCGTGTCTGTAATCCTCGACGCGCGTGCGGACTGACGAGTTAGAGTCTGTAGTTGGAAAAGTCCGAGTCAAGCCTGAGATATTGCAGTGTAAGCCGATAATCTCAGCTGCGGCGGTTAGAGCGTTTTCGGTCGTCCTGCTTTGCGATTAAAAAGATCTTTATCTTATTGGCTTCTTTAAGGTGCTCGCTCGACTTGGCGGTTTGTGGATGACGGCTTGACGAGTTGTGAGTTTGGAGGTTAGAGCGGATGGCAACGAGATTAGGATAGTCCGCGGGGGGTGAGTTAACCATTTTTCGTCCACCTGCGCTGTTTCTGTACGGTACTTATGCAGCTGGATAAACATAGCTTTTCTATGTAGGATGAGGAGAAGCGGAAGGGCTTTGCTGATTGATTACAATATTTTAGACTTTCGCGAGTTGCTTAGTCGTCCGTCACAAAATTGTTGCATTTTTATTTTTTCCCTTCTATAAACTTTATGAATTTACAATAGATCAAACTTCAATAGAGCAAATCATTTTGTTTTAGATTATTCTATTAATTCTATTAATTTAGAAACTGGCTTGTTTGATAATCCATTTAACCCAAAAACTTACAGGATCAAAGAAAAAAAGTTTGCAGATTCAAATTAACAGCAGTGAAAGTGGAGTAAATGTCAAGTTTAAATAATTAGATTTTTTCAAGCGTTGAACAAGAGGGTCCCTGTTGAGTAATTATAAAAAAAAGTGATCGCTAGCACTGCTCAATCTTATAATGAATTAATAATTCAAGCACAACAGTGACGCGCACGCGCGCGGAAAATTGTCTTATTGCTGGTCCGCTTGCGCGGTAACGAGGGAGCGCGCAATAAAAGGAGTACCAGTCGCTCTGCACAAACGAGCCACCTGCTAACAAGTCAAGGAGCAATAAATGGACTGGCCATTTTCCACCCGGGGTGCGCATCGGCTCCGCCTCCCTCTCTCTCTCTTTCTATCTTTCTATCTTCGTAGTCTCGTGTTTATACCTGCACGCGGATGCGAATTATTGCAGCTGACGTTTTCCTTTTCCTATTTACGAATCGGGTTAGATGATGACTTTGAGTTTTTAATTCCTTGTCGAGTTTTGTATTTGAGGTGTTGAGCGATTAAGCTTTTGAGAAATCTAGATTTGAAGCTCGATTTAGTGTGAATAAATATGCTTAAGCTCAATGTTTGTACTTTAATGATGACAATGTAGGAAAAACAGGAAAAGATTAAAGAAAAAAACTTGTTTAATTTTTCGAGCGAGAAATAAGAATAAACAGAAGAAGAAGAGACTTCCGTGATGCTCCCTCCGTAACTCAAGCCACTGCAGCAGCGTATATTCAGTCAAGCGCGCATAAATACTTATAGTAAGAGAGCGAGAAAGAGAGAGAGAGTGAGCTTGAGGGCGGCGGTGGCGGGTAATCGAGGGCCTCCGCTCGACAGGTACTCGCATTGTCATGTTAATGCGTGTCTCTCGCCGTCTCTGCCGTTAAATGGTTCAGGTTCTATTGACGCCGGCACGTTTTCAGCCCTCTCTCTCTCTCTCCCCACCAGCCGGTCCACTCACTGCTGTCGAATGGAGCGCGGCGGAAAAGCGGAAAAGCGGCGGTATTTATTGTCCCCCCTCCCTTTCCTCTTTCTCTCGTGCCAAGTGCAGCGAACGCGACCTTACCTCTAGCTATACAGGGGAGGAATGGCGCTTGCAGTAGTGTATATTGTTTATAATTTTGCCAGTTAATAAATTCGTTATTTAACATAGAATGAAAATCCATTAAATGGTAAAAAATTGACCATATTCTGGGTAGAATTTCTGGTCAACAAATGTTAAAATGACCCTTACTTAAATTCTGCCCAGAAAACAATCAATTTTCCACCAGACCCAGAAAACATGTTTAAATAAAAGTCGAAAAAAGCACATCTCTAAGCTACCACTACCCCAGCGGCGCAAATAAGCGGGGGAGGACGTAAAGAAGAATGAGCGTTAATATAAAAGCGCGCAGAGACTCGCTCCGCAGCGGCTGCACCTGACTTGTCCCAGGGAAAAGACGCGCGCACCTGTGAGCGCACTGTCCCTCCACTCTGGCCCCTCTTTCTTATATTTATTGCCCGTACGTGCCGGAGCATAAGTTTTTCCAGATGAGAGAGCTCTCCCTTCTCTCATCCGCAGCCTCTCGCGCGCTCTGCCGCAAGTGTACACAGAAAGCCACCAGCTCAAGACTATTTTTATTGCTTTATGACGCGCTTCTCACTTTATTCCATCGAATCAGTGCCTCGCCGAGCGGATCAAGATCAGGCCTGCACTTGACTGCCGTGTTTGTTTTTTCTATCTTTGTCATTCTTCAAGCCGTTTAAAAACGAGGGGCTTCGAGTGCTCGAGATGAAAATTTGATTTTATTATTAACAATTGCGTAGTAATTGCAAGGAGTGCCGGAGAGAGCAGCGCTCCTCTCGAATTAGATGCTCGGGATCCGCGTGTTTTTACGAGCACGAGTGCGGACATATATAGGTACTTGTAAATGCGCCTCGAGTGGGCACTCAGCGCGGGCACAAGTGCGTGTCATTAGCCGAGTCGAGACTCTCTCGAGTGGTGCGGCCGCGCGCATTTTATTTTATATATACAGCTCTAGCTGTACTCGATGGTTAAGCTATAGAGACAAACTACTCGACTGGATGGATGCTTACCTGAGAGTGAAAATAAAGTTTCATTGAGCTGTGGATGGTTTAAGGTTCGAGTGCAGTTTAGATTGGCTAGAAGAAATAGAATAGGTGCGATAGCTGGATTATGCGAGTACTCGGTGCTTTAGATAAGCGATCGCTGGCATATCATTACTTATATACGAAAGCTCCATATCTGCGCACTTGTCATCTGGAAGTTTGGCTTATGACATATACATATCCGCGGCTTTTCGAGATAACTTTTTAAGCTTTTTTTTAGCAAAATCCTGTTTACCCTGTTTTTTGTGTGTCTCGTATCAACGTAAGAATTATAGGGTTACTGGAAAATCGAGATTTTATAGAGATATCACATCGAAGCTAGGGAAATAACTCTATTTTTGGAGAATGAAATTAATCTTTTGAAATTAATATACTGCAAATAAATATATATAGTTTTGATTATTTTTGTTTATTTAAATTCAACTCGTTTTCTATATTTTTAGCTATACATTTAAATACAAATGCATTAATTTAGCAAAATCAAGACTTATTTAATTATGCTGCAGACCCGTAGATACGAATCCCTTTTTTTTAAGAAAAACAAAATATGTATTTTAAGAAATATATATTTAAAACGATGTAAAAATATTTATGATTCATTAATTCATTAATTTAAGAAAAAACTACTAGAAATTAAAAAACGCAATGAAAATTCCTGAAAAAAATTTTTGTTATGTTATGTTAGCTCAAATGGGATAAATTTTTTTATTTCCTTTGATCACTTATAATATTTTGTTGAGTTAACAAATTATGAATATTTCTGCATCATTTTAGAAAATTTTACAATATTTCATCAAATACTTATACTATTTTTTTAAATTGTTTTTTAATTTTTCTTTTTATAATTGCAGATTTTAATTGTTCACGTCTTTAAATGTAAAGGCGAAAATCTAAGACCTTATTTATAGTGTAATACAACGATATATATCAAAATCAAATAACACTTCTGAGTTCTGACTAGATACTTTTAAATCCATTTTTTATAGGAAATTAATACACATAGTACACATTAAAATGCAATTACGATGAAAAGCAACATATAAAAAATCTCAAGTTTATGTACATTTTGAGAGATGCTCACAGACTATCGAATTTTCTCTAAACTATGCATAAGACAAAATATTCATTCAATTTTTTTGTTTGCTCACTTGGCAATAAAAAAATTATTTACAATAACAAATTAATTTATAAAATTTTATATATAAGTATTAGATAAGTTTTATAATTTTTAGTTTCGCAATGATCCATTACGAATCTGTAAAAAAATACTACAGTACAGTTGCAGACCATACACATTAGTTAATTTTCCGACAAAAATAAATTCCTCGCCTCGAAATACGATGAAGGAGTGTGAGAAAAAAGAGGGAACAGGGGGAGGGAAAGACGGAAATAAAGAAAAGGCACACGGGTCCACAAGTGGCCACATGCAAGAGGACGAGAGGAAGTAAAGAGCGGAAGGGCGACTTTTGTGCAAGCCAAAGAAGAATGCGTCCTGAGCACGAGAAGAAGTCGAAGCTGCGTAGAGCTCGCTCTGGGAAAAGGTGAGATGCCCGAGGAGGCCTGAATGGAACCAAGGGCAAGAAGGAGGACTTTTGGCTAGGGAGGAGAGGAGAGAAAAATGACGATGCCAGCTACAAAATGACTCGAACCTCTTTTTTTATTCTTACTTTAATTTATCCTACAATAGAACAAAATTCTCTGGTCAAAAAACTCCGATAAAATACCTAATTCTCCTTTTATAAGCGATGCAGTACAAGACTACTTACAAGCAGTACTACCCTTTATTAGGCAACAAATTGGGGAATTCCTCAATTTCTTCAAAAGGAGCGGAAGAAGCGCAATAAAATAATTGTCCATCTTTTTAGCGTTGGATAGCTAACTCCAAGAGTCGAGCCGCAGCTCTTTCAGAAACCCAAGAAGAAAAAAAGTATAAAAATAAAAAAAGGAAATCGAATTCTCGTAGAAGAAAGGGAAATTCCTTCGTAGACGCCTAAAAGAAGGAAGAGGAAAAATGAGGCGCAAGAGCGGAACAGAGGGAGCCGGAAAGCGGAGGCAGTAGGAGGGGAGAAAAAAAGGAGAAAAAGGAAAAAAGGCTGAGCGCGGGAAGAAGCGGGAACGGTACCAGCGTCACCAGGTCGCTCGGCTAAGTTCATTCATGAATCGAGGGGCTGCAAAAGCCCAGCGGCGCGCCGACTCTCATCAATGAATTGCGTAGTACTACGAACAACTCTGGGTAAATCCAGTAGTGCGGACTCTCTCCCTCTCTCTCTCTCTCTCTCTCTCTCTCTCTCTCTCTCTCTCTCTTTTTCTATAGGCTGGCTTTTCTTTAAGGGTTTGTGTGTTGAGCTGCGCGCGACAAACGTGACCGGGACACTGCATGGCTAGTTAATCTTGGCCTCGGCTTCTACGAGTTTTCTCCCATTAGCTTTTTAAGAAACGTTTAGCAAGTTATTTCTTAGTGGGACCGAGGTTGGCTTATTATATATTCGCGCGGGGTTGGATGCTTGCTGCCTTCTGCGTTTCATTAGTCACTTCTTTTCCTTTGCTTGTGGAAGTTTTCTCTGCTTCCAATTACATATTTACATATTTGTGCTATTACAAGTTTACTTTATGATGAAAATAAGAAATTTAGCTTGAAGAATAAAAGTAGTGTACGCACGATGTTCAATCCGGTAATTTTTGTCAACTATGATATCTAAATGTTGATAGAAAGGTCTTTATTACTCACCTTTTTATTTTCCATATTTTTATAAATTAAACTTCTCCACGAAACATTCTCTTACTAGAGAAAATACTGTTACTACATACATGATACATCTTTTCAAACATTATTTATAAACGAGGTTTATCACCGATGTAAAGTCCGTAAGAGACACAAGCTCTACTCGATACCGATATTAAAATTATTAACAAAAAAAAACTTATCACGACATTTATAAAATTTATCCCGACTGTTCAACTTAAGTTCGTTAATACTCCTTATCTGGAATAAAGAAAAAAAGCCCGATAAATTTAAACTGGCACTCTCGGCCTTGCTAATTCCTTTTATATCGATAAATTACCGATCTTCTCGATCTACTCGAATTCGACATTCTTCGAGCCGATAAAATATTCGCCGCTCGAGCTTATCACCGAGCAAAATCAATCTCGAAGCCCCAAGTCCTTCAACCGGCTCCTCGACCCGCTCCTCCACTCTCTAATCTATTCCTAAACCACACCGAATTCTCCGAAAACTTTCAAACTGTCCCCTGATTGACAGCTCTAATGTGCCAGACTCAATTTCCCACATCCCTTTTGCTTTTCTCTCTATTATCCAGGCGCGCGTGCGCGTGCACACATACCCTCATCAACATTCTCTCAGAGTCGAGAAGAGGACTTTAGGTTTTTCTTTAGGAATGGCGAGGAAGTGCGAAAAATAGCGCGTCAATATAAAGGAGCGCGCTTGGGGCTTTGGCTGGTGAGTTTTCCGGAAGAAAGGGGAGAGGTTTAAAAAGAATATTTTCCGTCTAATTAACTCGAAACTCTTTTCCGCATGCAGGTTGCAGGTAAGATTCTTTTCTTAGTTCGGGTAAGTGTATGCGCGTGGATACCTGCAGCTTGAGCTGTCCTTTATATAAAGCAGTGTTCAAGGATGCTCACACGGTATAAATGCTTTTGCGTCAAAGGAATTTTAATTCTTTCGAAATTACTCCTAGCTTGAAATATTTAGCCAATTTCATATTGTGAAAAACGTTTCACAGAAGAATAAAATTGACAAAACTCACTTTCCGAATCTAAAATAACGCTATACCCTACCCTAGCCTTAAAACACCGATCAACCACTCTCCCATCCACAACCCGAGCAATTAGCCATTTCGCGTCTCTAGTGAGCAGCCGCGATCTTTGCACCCTAGTGTTATGATAGCGCGACCGGAAGCGCGCATCAAGCCCGCAGCAAGATCCGCGCTTGGTACGCTCTGTTACCTGTCGAAGCCTCGCACCTGTTGGTATATCGATGCTCGCGTGCCCCCCTGTTTAATGCGCGGATCGTCCTAAGTGAGCGGCCTAGGGGAGAGCTCAGCCGTATGGAACTGACAACGATTTTTCCATTTCGATTCGTTTGCGGATGTGGCCGCCGGTAATTATGTGATTGTTATGCCTAGTCTTTTGGTTTTTAGTTTGGATGGTTGTTGAAATCGGTAGTGTCCGTGGAGTTTTGACGATTTTTTTTATGATTGTTAAGACGATTTATTAATTTAATGCGGTGTTGATATAATTACTTATTTATTGATAAGGAAATCAAATAACTTTAGACGTATTCAATAAAACGATTTATTATAATGATGTCAGGGAGAATTAATAAAATTATTAAAGTCTTCAAATTCACTTTTGTTTTTGAATAAAATTTTAAAACTATTAATAATAACCAGCATACTCAGGTAGAAATTTACCCATTTAGAATGGTTAGAGGTTGATAAATAACTAGCCATTAAATGGAATCATTTCTACTAGGGTATGTATAGGCTACATTATTAAAAAGTAGTCGGTGCCACATGATAATTTTTTACATTGTTTTTATAAATGTGAAAAGAGTATATAGTAGAGGCATTATTTAGAGTGATAGCAACAATATTTTTAATTCAAGGAATCACCAAATAGGCAATAATTCAATTATTTTTACAAATGTAACTACTTTCATTCTCAACGACACATGTTTTTAAATATATATACTAAATAAAAACCATGAAAAATGTCACAAAAATAATTGATTTTCATGACATATTTTTTACTTTCATTGAACTTACCCGTAATCGTCGCCATTGTTAACATAATCCGGTGGAAACATGTGCCAAGATGAATCGTAGCAATCGTCGTAGCCTGATGCCATTTTGCTTGATTCCTCCTTCCGCTATTATTCGTTTCTTTCTTCAGAAATAAGTTGAGAAACGATGGATCCGTAAAAATTGCTATTTCAATAATAAAAAGTTCTTGCGACTTTGAAAAGCTCGTAAGTAAAAGTTTTCAATATATATGCTTCAAAGAAATAGTCCACTTTCGAAAAATTGAATCTGCTACACGAAAACTTAGCTGGATACTGCAAAACAGTAAATTTTCATTGATAAACGTCTTGTACTGCACAAAAAAATCACTGACAAAACTGAGTTCAGCACGATACTCCCTCAACGAGGAAGGAACAAAGAAGAATCTAAACCAAATAAATCTTTAACTCATAAACCTCAAGAGCATAAAACTCAAAACTGTATGAATATGAAAAATCGGCTAGAATATAAGGAAATCGTGCGACTAGGCCACTTTTCACACGAGCCTGCGTGCACTGATCGCGGCCGGACGCCGACGGGCGATTGATCGCTTCTGCATTATATCGAAGAAATAAAAAAAATAACGAGTGACTAGCAGGAGCGAGAGAGAAAGAGAAGAATGCCTAGTACTTCGGGCTAGCCAGAGAGAGAGAGATAGCAGAGAGCGGGCTGCTCTCTTATCAAGGAGATAAGCCGCACCCCCGCCGCCCCCGCAGTGCCGTGTGTATCGAACTGACCGAAACGATAGGGAATCGGCTGCTCACCTGGAGCCCAATTCTTTTTTTAACACGCTTTTTCACCATTTTTTATGGGAATATTTATCAGGCAAATAGCGTTTTATTTGTACTTTAAGCAGTGAGCTTTGATTTTTTTATAAATTACTTGAGGAAATGCTTTGCTTCATTGAATTTTTATTAGAAATTTCTGTCGCAATGTAATAAGTTATAAAGAGACTGTCCAAAAAAATAATATATACGTACACACACACACACACGCAGACATACACACACACGCAGCATACGCACACAGACACACACACACGCGCGCGCACACGCACACGCACACACACAACTTTAAAATAAATTAAGTTCTATTCGTCGACGAAAACTTTTTTTTTTATCGTTGCTAATATCTGATCTATAAATATATGACGAACATTATTGCTCTAAATTGATAACCATATAGCTAAGTTGATTTCCTTTTTTTATACAAGTCAGCTGTTACCGTAATTAAAATTTTGACGAAATTGCTTATTAACCTTATAATTTTTTATAAACAATTTCGCTACTTGATCAGCATTCTTAACATAATATTGATAGAAAAATTTTCAATACTTCAAATTTTAGTAAGATTATTTATTTATTACAAATAAGTATTCACTCGGCAATATTAGTCCTGTACTACCGGCGTAAATAAAAGTGCGTATTAAAAAGCGAAAGCTTTAGTATTTTGTGAAAAAATGTGATGTTTTGAATGATTAAAAATACGTACATTTTACAATAATAAAATAAAATAACTTAAGCTATTCAGCGAGTCACTGTATTTCAAAATAAACCTATAAATTACAAATGCAAGATCGTTCAAGGCTCATAAAGCAGGCAGATACAATAAATTAACACGAGCATGTAGTCAGTGATTAATCATGGTAATTATAGGAGAATTCGAAACTGTGCATTTAAAGGGCCCGCAGGAGAGCAGGTGTGAGCAATTCGAACCTGGTAACATAAAATAGAAGGAGAAAGTTTTTAAAGCCCTTCCAACGATTACACGCTTGAGGCGCCTACCCGATTGCTCACACAGGGACGTATTCTGCTAGCGTTAACCAATTATTTTCAGCGTCTCATCATCAAGTTAATTTATACTGAATTTTAGAAAATTAGTTTCGGTAATAATAAAAGAAAGTACTTTTGAAATAATTATATCTCCAACTCGATAGCGAGATCAACAATATATTAGCGCACGCATGTAGGTGAAGCGAAGAATGTTATGCGCGCGCGCGAGCGCGAACTGATTACCCGCGGATGAAAATAATCGACTGAATTCGTCGCGCAATTTGATTTATTGACATATATTGTATAATTCGATAAGTTTATCACGGCTACGATAACGACTACCCAGCGAACCAACGCAACAAAGCTAAACACGCAACTGTCCCACAACTACCCAAACAAAATCGTCTAACTTAAACTATAGAATAATGTAACGCAAGCTTCCCCTTAATAAAGCATGTAGCAAGTTATGCTCAGATTTCTCATAACAGCGGAAAGTGGATATATAGGGAGCACGTGTTCGTACTCGCGGCGACTCGTGTGTATATATGTACAGGTAGGTATATATCGATTCGAGCTGGCTGTTATCTGCGCAAGCTGCTATATACTACTGGCGTATACATATAGAGGCGGCTCGTAATCTCGGCCGCCTCGCGCGTTTCTTATCGCCGAGATCGCTCCGCGAGAACATCGAGAGCGCGCGCTTAGCTCGATAAACTTCATTTACCGGCTTGCCCTATGCTACTAAATCTCGGTGCCCGGTGATTCTACTTGGCGCTTTTTTTCTTCCTGATGGTTATTGATGTATCTTCGCGCTTTTTTTTTATGGCGGTGTTGGTTGTGTTTGTTGCTTGCTTCCTTCTAATTATTTACTTGGTTATTCGTGTATCCGGTTGATACTCGATTCCGATCGAGGGTTTACTTATTATTTTTTTGATTATGCATTAGGCTTAATAGCTATGCACTCTTTTAAAAATTGTTTAATAAAGCAGTTATTTCTACTTCACTATCTTTCTGGGTAAAATATTGACGAAATTCTTATTGTTAGTAAAAATCATTTCCTTTCAATCTTATCTTTCAAGGTAATTTTAAATCTCATGCCAACGCCAGTTTCATTAGATATCGATAAAACAGATATAGATATCAAATACATCTTTATTAATATATGCTGCAAAAGACTCACGAAAAATGATTTGTCGAAAAAATATTTTAATATCTATCGTAAATCAAGTATATTATAGTTTTACGATTTAATTATTATTACAGATTTTTCATAACTTAAAACAACTAAATCTTTTATTTTCTTTTCTATTCGTACATAATTTTAATTAGTTGTTAGTTAATTTATTCTTTTGTAGATACTAAATTTATTTTAAATAATATTCTTTACAAGATAATTTCAATCAACATTCATTTTATGTTGAACTTTCTTTTTTTAAATCAAACCAATAAACCATCAAATACTGTGGTATAATATACTTTTAAAGTTAAAAATTTTAAATTTCTATAACTTTTTGCATATGTATTATTTTGGCAGCAGCTATAGTTATATTATACTATATATAGTATATTAGACGTTATTATCAACACACAGTGGTGGCAGCACCAGCTAGTTTACACCACCTTAATATAATTGGCGCCAATTTTTCAAACACTTATTTCAGTACTAAAATCTGTAATCGTATAAGGTATTGTGCATATAAGACGTTGATTACTTTACATTTAAAATGAAGTTTTAATTAAGTATTTTTAACAATGAATAAGGTAATAACGGTTTTCATAAGTTGTTTGAAATAACTACTATTTGTTATTTAAATGTAAAACTTCATGCTAAATTTGAAGTAATTTTAACCAGAAGAGATTAAAATAGTTAATCAATTTTTACATATTAATAACAATAACTTTGGAAAACAGATCCTACATTAAGTTTCTATATATAATCCAGTTCCTAAACATTTTTTTATTATTTCTTTTTAAATTAAAAAAAAAGAAAAAAACAAAGCTGTGTATATATTATTTTCCATAATCACTTCAATTTTTTTGAAATAAGTCTTTAATTTCTAAATAAATTTGATGCTACCAACAGTTGGTTTCCAACTATTTTTTGATTATCAAATAGATCAATTTTTTTTATTTATTCAACTCTATGATATAGTTTGCTTTTTTAGTGTCCTTTGAACGAGATTTTGTTTAACATTTGTAAAATATTTATATGAAAATAAATTAATATTTTAATCAATTTATTAACGAATTTTGACTACTGTTATTATATGATGCTTCAGAACTTTAAGGTTTGCATAGAAATAGATTGTATTATCACGGAGAGTAACTATATCCTGTATTTGTGTATATTCTAAAATACATTTAATAGTCAATAAAAGTTTGGCCAATAAATTATTTGTTTCTTTAAAATTGTTTAAAATATCATCATTTTAATACATCGAAATATTCTAGTTTTCGCAATAGAAAATTAAATACATCTAATAAATTTCGTAGGAAGTGACAATACTAAACTCCTTATTTACAGATGATCATTATAAAAAATTCATGTATTTTTCATTATTTAAAAAAAGGCGCCGCAAGTAGACTGCTGCTGGCATCTCGTATCGACCACACAACGCACTAACGTCATCCAGCGCCCCCAACGTCACCCTCCCAAAGCTCAAACCACGACTACCATTCCATTGTTCATGTCCGAGAGTTTAAAGCCCACTGCAAAACACGAAGGAGCGAGCCGCAGGAGCCGACGTATATTCAGATTAGCCACACAGCCCCCAGCAAGGCTTAAAGTGGCATATACAAGCAGGTGTCGGTAGTCTCGCTCCGTGCTGACTGGGACAGCTCGTGTCCGCGCGCGACTCTGTGTGTGTGTGTGTGTGTGTGTGTGTTTGTGCAGCGTGCAGCGCGCGCCGGTGCAAAGACGACGTATACACAAAACTCTTCCCTAGAGTCGTCGTCCCTCTCTCAGCCAGCGCGGCCGAAAAATGGCCAAGTCCGAAGACGTCGAGGAGCGGCTGGCCGACCTGAGCCTGCAGGACGAGCTCGGCAAAGATGCCAGCATCCACGAGCCCCACCTCTCGGGCTTCGACATACCCGAGCTCTACAAGCTCGCTCTCAATTTTTATAAAGGTAATTTAACGTATAGATAATAACTCCGCGTGATCTTTGGCTTTTTCCTTCATTGTCTTTTTGGCATCGAGTACCTACGCGTCGACGACTTTTAGTACACGTATTTATCTGAGTAGGTGCTACGTGTCTACATGGCTCTCTGTCTCTCTCTCTCTCTCTCTCTCGCTGTCTGTATAGGCTTTGTATAGCTATGTATACATATACACTGCTATCAGTCTGCAGACGTATAGGCCCGACGATGCTGTTCTTTCGGCCCATTAAATATTTATCAATTTAATTCCTGATCGATATGCACTAGCCTCATCGCGTTTATACCGCCGAGGTCGTTACCTATTACTCTTGCCAGAAGCTTCTTTTTCCTTCTCCGAGGTCGAGCTATGAGCTAACCTGCTACTCTGACGCCTCTCGCTTCGTTTTCTCGTTTTCTCTCGCTCATCGCGGCATTTTTCCAAAATCCTCTTAAGGCGTTCTCTAGCTTGGGCTTTAATTGATCGCGGCCACCTTAATTTCCTTCTAATTAAGAATTTATTAATCGATCGAAACGGAGAACGACAAACGCGCCGCTCTAGCTTAACCTTGCTTTCAATTTATAATGTTTACTTTCGTTACAAATACTTACAATTCTCTAGACGAGCTCCTCAAGGAAAACATATACTTTACCGACGTCTGCTTGTAATGACGTCTTGAATTATTTAGTTAAAATTTCTTTGTCAACTTGTAATTTTTTTATTTTTTTTCATTAAATGCACACGTATAGTTTTATGAATTTTTAAGATTCTTGAAGAATGAAATTTACTGTGGGTTTATAGAATTCTACTTTGTCCCATTCAAAAGATTACTGTTTATATTACTTTTGTGGTATAATGTAATGACCTTGACCCAACTACGAAATAGAAACAATTATTAAAACTTAAGTATTTTTACAATTTCATATGATGCTATGATGGTAGTTAAAAATATTTTATTACAAAATATATCTGGCAGAAATTTGTAATTATAATAATTAAATTTATATAGTCTTAAATCTTAAATGACAAGGCTTTAGTATTAAATTATCTAATCCCATATACCCTGTAATTTTACAAAAATTAATTATGATTACCACTAATATTCTTTTACTTTCAATTCTTTATGTCTAACTGGAGTTTTTCATACTTTTCTCTGCTTAAACTTTTAAACTTTTTCATAGGAAACATGCTCCTGTTTTATAATTTTGAATAATTAAAAATTAATTTATAAAATATAACTGCTATCCCCCTATAGATTGTGTTCTTACAAAATATTGCCATGAAAAGGCAGAAACAAATTTATTTTACAAAATAATTTCATAATGTAATCATATCTGATTAACAAAGATGAAATCATAGATAATTCTTATTAGATTAGTGATCAATAAATTCATTTCTTTCTAAAACATAATTCTTATTATACTGTAAAACGTCATTTATTCCTATAATTTATGTGATCTTCATAATTAAATATATAATTCATTGCTTATGCGGTTGTTTATCAATAAATCTGTATAAACAAAAACAAAATAGTAAAAATCCTTTGTGTTGTTTAATTTTCAACTATTTAGAAAAAATGAAAAATAGTAACAATATCAATTATTGCTTGAAAAAATGCATTTCATTACAACAATATTAAGAGAATACAAATGTTTTCATTTTTACAGAAAAAGAGGGTAAGGCTGTACACTTATCATATGAAGATAAATTAAAATTAGTAGCTTTTACACAACAAGTATCTCATGGCAAATACAGCCCTGAAAAGTCACCAGAACTAGGAGTTTTGGATGTTATTGGAAGAGACCGAAAAGTAGCATGGCAATCTCTAGGAGATATAACAAAAGAACAAGCTATGGAAGGTTTTGTTGTCCTTCTAGATAAACTTTGTCCACTCTTTAAAACCTTTGTAGAGGCACAGAAGCGAGATACTGAAGAGAAAGCAAGGCTAAAAAAAGAAGAAGAGTTACGAAAAGTTGAAGAAGAGAAGAGATTGAAGGAGCTAGAAGAAGAAAAGAAAAAGGAAGAAGAGGAGCGTTTGAAGCAGGAAAATCAAAGAAGGCAGATACAAGAAGCACTGAATCAGCAGACTTACTATCAGTTCAAATCATATGCTGAACAGCAGTATCCAGGTAACCCAGAGCAACAAGGTGTACTTATTAGACAATTACAGGAACAACATTATCATCAATATATGCAGCAATTGCATAGAAATCAATTGGTTATAGACGACAAAGATGATGATAAGAAGGAAAATAATACAGAAATTTCTCTTAAAGAACCTGAAGAAGACCCATTGCTTACAAATGATTTGCCTGCAACAAATGATGAAGATTCTGAGGAGCAAGAGGTAAACAAATCACATTATTATTTATTTTTTATTTTCAGATTAATTTACTGTTTTAACTCATTAAAATAATTTTTCAAAGTTGTTAAATACATTTTAATGTATTATAGGAATTATTGCTTATTAATTTTAAAAAGTAATAAAATAAAAAAAAAATACACGTTTAAAATTTATAATTGATAAATTTTTTTTAATTATAATAGGATTGGCCAACAATAGTTCCTGCAGAAATGTGGACAAATAAAAATATAGAAGAGTTTAAAGATACAATAAGAAGAGAAGCAGGTGATGCTGTAATTAAAGTTGGACATGGAGAAACTGTCACTGTTAGAGTACCAACACATGAGGATGGTTCATGTCTATTTTGGGAATTTGCTACTGATGGATATGATATTGGATTTGGTGTCTATTTTGAATGGTCGAAGCCAGACACAACTCAAGTTTCAGTTCACATAAGTGAATCTGAAGATGAGGATGAAGATGAGGAAGACTACGAAAGTAGAGAAGATTTAGAGTGTGGTGATCTTACCGGAGAAACAAGAGAATTCAAGCCAAGCACTACACCTATCAGCGTAATAGTGCCTGTAAGTTAAACGTTTGTCTATGTAAAATGTAAACATGAACTATAAGAATGCCAAAAAACATTCTATACCAAAATGAAATATTACTTATTATGTTTCACAAAAAATTTGAAATATTTAAATTTATTTTATTTAGGTGTATAGGAGAGATTCACAAGAGGAAGTATATGCAGGAAGTCACCAATATCCTGGACAGGTAATAATATTTACTTTAAATTATACTAATTTAAAACATTGATTTTATTTAATGTAATTTAAATTAAAAACTTTTTACATATAGCAAAATTTTTGGCTTGAAATGGTTTAAAAATATATAAGAATTAATTTTATTTCCAGGGTGTTTATCTTTTGAAATTCGATAACTCTTATTCACTTTGGAGGAGTAAAACGCTTTACTATAGAGTATACTATACAAGGCCTGGTGTCACAAAAGAAGAATAAGAGCATTTTAAATAAAATTTGAAGTCATTAACGACGTTATGTTTAATGTATAACTGTTGAACACTAGCCACTGATGCAATTGTTTATAACGCTATGCTAGTCTGATTAAATGAAAAACACTTGAACTATTTTCATGCAAGAAGGGAAGCACTTTCCCTCTTGAAAATAAGAGAAAAAAAATTTATATATTTATTACGTAGTTGCGTAGACACTTTCTTTTGTTATATTAAAAAGATGAATGAAGTTTCGATGTTATACAAACATCACAATGTGTACAACTTGGTGTACAAAGACGATTTATATATGTGAATGTATGTGTAAATAGTCTGAAAGAAGACTGGAATGTTTAGAAATGAGTATAAGTTGTAAGTGTATGTATGGTAAATGTGTGTGAAACATGCACACCGACACGTGCGCACATTGCATTATTAATTTTATGAAATTGATGTAAATGAGGTAATACTAATTATTGCCAAAACAAGTCGAAAACTTTTTGCCTTTTTTATTTTGTTTATACAATTTTTAAAAGTTGTTTCTTATTAAATTATTGAGTTACATTTGTAAAAGCTTAAATCAATTATACATCAAATCTAATTTAAGGAGTCCAATTTATAGTAGGTGCATTCGAGAATAAAAAAAGATATATATATATATGTGAGAAAATCAAAAAAAAATATTAATTTCTCAAAATCGAATTTGAAGTAATAGGTATTACTTAAAAAATGTTTATTGTTCGTGCATAATACAAGAGAGTTCAACATTATTTTACAATAATTTTTTGTTTAAATTATAAATTTTACACTAATTATCTTTATTTTTATTTTAACTATTATCGTATAAGCAATTTATATTTTACTATTTATATTTCAAAAGTTGTTTATTATAAATTATTTTGAAAATTATATATCAGTAATTTAATCAGCATGAAAAATATAGATAATCATGAAGTATGATAATTTGTTCGTAAATCACTTTGTTACATAAATATCAAATCACGTCTTTCTTACACATTAAAAGTGTCTCGAATATAAATATTGTATGTTTTTGAAAAAATATAACGATGAAAAACTTTAATTTTAATTACTTTATATCCTTTTACATTATCCTTAAAATATTTCCTAATATTTTTCATAAATGAAATAATTCATTTAAGAGAAAAGTTTGAAAAGTTAGAAATAGCCAAGGTTGGAAAATACAATCAACAACGTACAGAAGATGAAAATATTATTAAAATGGTAATATTAATTGATTAGTTTATTATTTGTAAAGTTGTTTTATGAAAAAATTTTAATTATGATTTTTGAAATTTTATTTTACTTACTTTTGAACTTGTTATTCTAACTGATCATTAACTTATTTATTATAAATAATAATTCATTGCTTAATCGTATAAATAGAATACACAAGTACCATTTGATCATTCGTTTTTTAACTGGATGACCATGATTTTAAGCTTTTGTGATTAACCAATCAATCCGTTAATCGAGCCGGAAAACCATTATACTCAAGTACCCGTTGACAATTCAAGTAAAACCGGTAATCAGATAACTGAATAACCTGTTAGTAAAAGCCCTAGGTGGAGTTTTTGCAGGCTATAAGGAAAACTTTTACACTGAATCGTCTTATATTACCAAAAGATATTTATTTCAATTGCAACAATAAACATGTAAATAATTCGAATTAAGTATTACGAATATAATTTTAAGAATTAACATAATATTCGTATAAAAATGATTGAGCGAAACTGATTAAAATATTTATAATATTCAAATATAATTATTTAATTGATAGTTAAGTGAGTAAAGTTGAAAATCTATTTACTAATCTAACATACCACTTTTTAAAAATATAATAATTGCTTTTAATTAGTTCTTCAATTTATTAACTTCTTAGTATTTATATTATGTTTAATTAAAGGAATTATTATTTTAAAAAATAACCGTTTTTATAATCTTTGATATCTAGATTAAATTTTGATTAATCTGGAATTTTGCAAAATAATTTATAATTTATTTTATAAGAAAAATATTTGTGGAAAAGAAAATATTAAGTGAAGTAAGAACATTGTTAAAGGCAACCTGAGTGTTGCTGATAGAAGCCCTAAATAGTAAGTTACAATAATTATGTTATCATAAAATTTTAATAAACGAAAATACAAGACGAATTTTTGATAACAGCTATTACTTTCCAAGTTTATAGATATCTAATAGTACATTGTGCAACAAGGGAAGAAAGTAAGCTTTTTCTAGCGAGCCTTTTTCTAGCCTTCGGCGCCCTCGACTGCGACTCGTGCTGAACACCTCACCCGAGTCTGAAAAAGCCTTTCTTCCC
>UELX01003209.1:0-25135 GCA_900480035.1 Eupelmus urozonus | reverse complement strand
ACACAATATTGTTTCAATATTGTTAGAAAATTGAAACAATATTGCTTTAATATTGACACAATATTGTTACAATATTGCTACGACATCGTTACAATAATGGCACAATTTTGCTATAATATTTCTACATTATTGACAGAATATTGAAATAATATTGCTGTAATATTTACATACAATATTGTTACAATATTGTTACAATATTACTACTACATTGTTATAATATTGGCACAATTTTGCTATAATATTATGCCACTGCAACATTTTACGAACATTGTAGCAATATTAGTATAGCATTTGGTTATATATTTAGATAATATTGTTAAAGTTATGTTGCAGTAATATTTAAAAACACACACGCACACGCACACACATGCATACGCATACGCATATACACACATTATTTAAAACTTGTACATGCAGACTCTGGTACGATATATTAATATAAATAATGTAAACTAACGAAAAAGTGTAAAAAAAAAGCTTTTCTATACGAACGAAAATTTTTCAGTTTAACAAAAATATAAATTGATAAATATGTTATATTATATTATTAATACAATTTAAAACCACCACTATCATCCCACACTCTTCCTTTTACTCTCACTCTTTCAATCTTTTGACCTTCTCATATCGGCTCTCACCGGCGTATTCCCCATTCGAATTCCCATACTGCCCTCCTTACTTCCTCCCTTTATAACATCCCAGCTCCCCATCGGCTCATTTTCACTCCTCCATCTCTCCCGCAACCTGGCGCAAAAAGAGAGTCAGCCGCCTCGCGAATAGATTCAATCTATAAATATAAACCATCCGGCAGGCCAATTCCAGCAGTTCGCTGCCTCTCTTTTATTGGACGCAGCAAACCCAACTGCACGAACGTCCGTGTGTATAACTACAACGTTATCCCGCGAGCTCCTTTCGTCTGCTCTTTCCGGCTGATGCAGTCCTTTCTAACTGCGCGAACACCAGCGACTCTCCGGGGCCGCTTAATATACCCGTTTATGGACTGCTTTCACAGCGACGGCAGCGGCGATGCGCGTTTTTTATTCGCAGACGTAAAAGACTTTAAGACGTCCCTCGATGCATTCGATACGAGCCGGTGCGGCCCCGCTGTCTCCTTTCCTCGGGCTGTGTCTATTGCGCGTCGTCTGCTTTTATTTCTTCCCTCGCTTCGGCTTTCATTGCTTTGTTTAATACTGTCGAGGAGTTATAAATAGATGGACGATTTAAATAATGTTGTTGGAGGGGGACCTTCGCGCAGGAAGGCTGCATTACGTTGAGTGTCATTAGTACCTTGCGAATGGTAAAAGTAAGAAATACAGCTTACGCAATTGTTATGTGATTATATTTCACGTCAGCAGAAGTACCGCGGAAGTATTAAACTGAATTCTAAAAGTATTTAAAGGTAGTTTTATTATTTTTACAGAAGGAATTCGGCTTGGTGCAAAATCCAAGTACCTAGTAGTCACCTAGAATAAATCGATTTTAAAAGTGGTTCACATTCATTGCAATAGATTTCTGAATTCAAAATAATACCCGTATAAAATGCACATTCTAAAGTCACCTGTTTCTCATACAATTATTATTGTCATGCAACTTTAAATATTTTCTTCGAATAATAGTTTTTCAAAAAATATCGGAATAACCCACTTGCCAAACTACTAGTTTATAATTTTAATCCAGCAGCTCCCACAATTCCACAAGAAAACAATACCTCTATTTAACCCAGCGCCCTCGCCACACTCACAATTACCGCGTAAACGCTAAAAACACAGCCGCGCCGCAGATCGCAATACAGAGTAGTCGCAATTGTCGTCTGCGCGGCACCTAATCGTCCAGACCACCGTGCCGGCCACACTCGGCCCTTTCACAGGTCCTCTCTGGTGATCTACACGCAGCCACACACACACACACCTGCACCCACACATACACATACACACATGTACTTGCCGAATAAAGTGCGAACGCGAGCGGGCAAAATCTGCTGAGCGCGAATTCCCGGCGCCGCTCGCGTGCGAACGAGCGAGCCTGGAGATTAGCCGAGTGCGAGCGGCATTTAATTCTAAGCGCGCGCACCAGCGCCGCATACGAACGTGTATATAGCGTAATGTAATTTAATTAAATTCTCCCACTCCTCGCGCCTTCAAGAATGTCCTTTTCGAGGGGGGGTTATATCGCAGCGAGCGTGTGCAGTAAGGTGCGGCGCGCCGCGACAATGAACAGCCTGATGGAAAATGCATGGGCGACGATGTGTGAATGGAAAGTGGAAACCGGGAGGAGGGTGGGTTATATATAGCGGCTCGGAGAGAGAGAAACGACGCCGCTGGTTGAATATCTCTCGTAAAAATATTTTTATGAGGGATGAGGAGGGTGCGGGCTGTGCGTTTGCGCCTGAGTGCGACCTGAGAGATATTGGCCGACCGAGTACGGTATTTTCTACTGATTTAATGGTCTTATTTGCGCTTTCGGTTATTCGGACCGCGGATGAGGTTCTGCTTATTGAATTTCGATGCCGGGGTGCGGGCTGGATATAGACGGGAGTCGAATGTGGACTTGAGTGTGTATTTTTAAGCAGCTTTTAATATAGGTTAGTCTTTGCCGGGAAATATTGATATTTTGAAGTATCTGTTTTTACTTTGCATATTATTTGCATAACTAATAATATCGTTTTTTCTTTTGTTGCAGGTGAGTGTGGAAATCAATATGTTTTCTGCATACGTAAGTTAAATTATTTACTAATCTATAAATAACTATGGAATTCTTCTGTTTTTTATTAATTCCATTACCAAATATTTATCTATTTTATCTTTAAAAACTGTAGGAAATCACTGAATCTCTTACAAGATTAAAAGCGCATTTACATTTATATTAGCTGAAATTGTAATTCTTTTAGGAACGTAAGTAAATTACAAGCTGAAAAAACTTGGCATTAACTGCGGAATGTACGAGTATCTCTCGTATTTCTAGGCACATTAATAAAAGAGGAAATGGGAAAACGTGTAGCGAATTTTATAATATGTACCCTGAAACATGACTATCACTTAATTAAAACACATTTATCTGTTCTCGAGATTTTCAATTAAATTTTAACTTTATGAGCTTCAAATATTCTTCCAAGTAATTATTACAATTTCAATGTCCATTATTTACTTAAACAATCATCTTTCAACAAAAAAAAAAAAAAAACGTAACTTCCTTAAGCCCTTTGTACAAAAGACATAACCATCAATAAAAAAAAAAATCACCAGAAAGATCGACGCCCATCAGAATCCAAAAATAATTAACGATCGCAATCGGCCGAGCAAAGATAATAGACCGAAGGCGGCGGACTTTCCAAGTCTCTCTCGCGCAACCCCCGAAACTTTTCATTTCGCCTTCTTTACAGCGACGCCCGCACTTGGGCCATTGTTCCAGCGCGCGCAGCCATCAGCTGCAGCATCGGCGTCGCCTTGCGTCCCCGATGCTGCTTTATTCCGCGTAATCCTCCGGGTATAAGCGATGAGTAATTGCACTGTCAAAGAGGCGCCTTTCTTGCGCCCACCAAGCGCGATTCTTTTTTGTTCGAGGGCCGCGCTCGGAACTTTTCGTTCGGTTTTAATTAATCGCCGATTGGGCTGGGTTTAACGCTGATATTCGGAATTAATTCTAGCGGATGTTTTTTCTTTTTTCATTAATTTGTGGAGTTCGGTTTTTTTTCGACTGCATTGATACTGATTTTTAGATACACGTTTTAATATTTTCCGAGAGCTTAATTGGTATCGATTGTTAGCTAACAAGCTTTAATTAAAACCGTGAATATATAACAAACGTTTAGTATGTTTTTATTTTAAAAACATTTCGTAGAAGCTTGTTTTACGTTTTTCAACGTACATCGTCCATACGTCGATACATTTAAAATGCGTTTCGCCATCTCTATACGCTCTGAATTTTTCGAAATAGCAAAAAGCTTTTCAGCAAGCTCGCCGATAATTCACCTCCCAATCTACAATCCTACTTTACTCTCAATAAATCCACAACAAATCCCTCATCGCCAATCAGCCCGAATCGGATCATAAACATTTTTCAGTCTTAACGCGCATTCACATAACGAACACCGAATTTGTTGTTCCCTCTAAAGGCTATATGCATCAAGATTATACCCGACGCATTAATACCCTGCGTAGAAATTTCCAGTTAACACCATTATCCCGACTCGACGCAGCCGCATTAACGAGCGTCTCTCATAAACACGTCTTTGTACCCGGCGCGTGATTCTATTTTCCCACTCCCCGGCGCTTAGTCGCTCGCGCTTAAACGGGTTACCGGCGCGCGACTAACAAAGCGATACTTCATTTCGCGCGAGAAAATTTTCCCCGGCCCGACGTAATAAAGTTCGACTTTCTCTCGTAATAAAAGGGGAAGAGCGAACAAAATACGCGGAGGGAGGGCTGAAACCCCATCCTTTTTACGGCTGCTCGCATCGCGCCAGTGAGTCTGGCTGGCTTTTTTCGCGCGAAATATCCTTATGAAGAGCCGCGCCGTGTAGCCAGACGGCGGGTCGAAGGAGCGTGGTAGGCGCGGATTAGCGAAGCGTTCGCGGCGAGAGAGGTAATGAATTTCTTCGGGGAAACGCGAGCGAGCGGCTGAATGGGGAAATGAGAGGGAAAGAGAGCAAGCACAAAAGCTGAAACTCAGCGGATTCTCTGGTAGTCTGGGGGCCGAGGTAAGCAGCTCGTCGATTCCCCGCTGCTCTGCCTTTTCCTTCTTTTTCGCACTTACTTATTGTAGGGGAAAAAATCGTTGTATTCAGGGCACTTATTACTTTTACGGCGCTGAGAATTTGCTATTGAGGTTTTCGATAAATTGAATATTTCCTTAGACGTTTGTCAATGTCAGTCAGTTAGATTCTAACTGACGAGAATAGTCAGTAAGCTTTGGGTAGTGGATTTAACTCGAATTTTGGGATATGTGTTTAGATACGAAAATATGATGGAAGCCACAGTAGTACGAGTCAATATGTCAAAGAGCTCGAATCATGGACTTTGTCATTATTATCTTAAGATAAATATAGCTTTTACTTGGTGAAAATTCAATTTATGTGGGTACAAATGGGTTCTAAAAAAGGAAAAATAAAAAGCTAAAAATAAAAATAAAAATAAAATCGGAAAAAATATGTTTTTGTTTACTTTTTTCGGAATTAAAAAAAAGTTTTATTTTGAGCAAAAATCATTTTCGAACTTGTTAATGTTTAAAATCTGTCAGTTTTCCATTGCTGAAACGTCAAACTGTTTTAACTTTGGAACTTCAATTAATATTTTTTCATTCTAAAAAAAGTAAATGCAAATTTATTTTCTTTTATTTTATTTTCATTTGTTTTTTATAAACAAATGAGTACTTACACAAATTTGAATACTTTCGTTAAAACAGAAACTATTTTCTTAAAATAATACCAATCACATCTATAACTTGAGGTCTTTGAATTGTTTTGGTATCTAAAAAGGATTAAACATTTTTGTCAGGATCTCATAAAATTATCACAGACTACAATAAGCGTGTATATAAAATTTTAAACCGCAACCGATAATTTATCTATCTAATTGTGACTTGCCAATCTATCTAAACATTAGTATCTCCTCACCCCCAACAGATTGAAAAAGTAAATTTGTCAAACACGCTGTATCCCAGCCTTACTTCCCTCTCAGATCTAACGACTTTATTTTCCCCAAGCATCAAAATAAATCTCCTCGAAAGCTCGCATCGACTCGATTCCCAGCGAGAAGAAGCATTCCGCGCGCAGGCCACTTTGCACCTGCTCTAAATGCAAAATTTATCCCCACCCTCCCATCCACTATTCCTCTGTACCCGCTACCATTCGTTTCCCCACCCCCACCCCTTGCTTTATCTCGCTCTTTGTCTCAGCTTCCCGTTCCTGCAACGCTCTCTTTTCGCAGTTCGACGCGCGAATTCTTTCTCCCCCTTCCCTAACCCGATAACGAGAGCAATTCCCGGCCGATAAAGGAAAATCGAACAACCGCGCGCTCTAGCCTCTTATCTATATACCTCCGCTTGCTCGCCTCCTAGCGCCTGGGTAATCAGTGTTTATCAAGCTCAAACCGTCGCGATATCGAGAGCATCCGTCTCGCTCTCGCTGGCAGCGCTCAGCTGGCGTGTCGTTTATTATGCGCGGCCTGGCGTGAATTCAATCGCCGCGCTTATTATTTCTCCCGGCGCTACGGCTCGCACGTCTGCACGAGATCGCGCGGCAATCATAGGCGGTAATTGCCGAGCGTACCGGCTCGTAATAGAATTGATCGCCGAGTGAAAACGTATGGGATCGGACGCGGGGGTGAGTTTAGTCAAAGCGAGCTGCGTTTATTTACTGTTGGCGTTTTGAACAAAGCGATGCGCGAATTGATATACGCGATTGTGTCATTGGGTGGGGGTGGGATGTGCGAGTTGGGGCCAGTTTCGTTGTTTGCGATAGGGAAGGGGTTGCTGAGATCTTGGGTAAGGATTTGTGGATTTATTGCTGAATAATGGCTGGCTGGGTGTTTGTTTTTGGTGTATCGGGAATGGTTTGTTTGCCCGTTCGTTTTCGTTATTTATGTGTTTGGCTTTCCGAATTTGGAATTTTAGTTTGGTAATAGGAAAATGTATGTCGAAGTTTAACTATATGAAACTTTAGACATTTTAATTAATTGAACAATGTTTGAGTATGATTCCAGAGAAAAAAATTTGTATGAAAAAACTGTACAAAAATTCATGGAAATCTGAGCATTTTTAATCTCTTTGTGAAAACGATAAAATTTTATTCAAATCAAATTAAATTTTTTTACAAAATATTTTATGAATACTTTTACGTGGAATTTGTAGAGCTTCAATTAAAAAATTTTAAATTTGTTTTATAGTACTTCTTAGAAACCTTAACAAGCTTTTAATACAATTTTCAACAAAATCGCTAAACTAATTAAAAATGTTAAAATTCAGAAGAAAACATTTATCCTCACATCAAGCCATCAACAGCGCTAAACCTCTCTTACGAAATTCTTTTATTAACAATCCCCCTCTCCAACCCCACTACCCCAAAAAAATCCAAAAAGAAACCATCATCCAAAAACAATCCACTCCACTCTCTTCTCCCACCTCCAAAAGAAAAAGCTCGGCGCAAATCGTTCAATGGCGCGCCGATCTCGCCCTCTCGCCTCGCACGGATTGAGCCGAAAAAGCCGATCGAACGATACTGCCTGAGAAAAGTGCAGGCACGGCTCACGAGCGGCCATATACTCCAGCTACATCGCGTCTCGCGCAGATCGTTTATCTAAATTGTGCGCCGCGCGGTTCGCCAAGCGGAAGAGTAATTTAAAGCGGTAAAGAGCCGAAAGTCTCCGTGTCGTCCGATATATATCCCCCGCGGCGGCCGAAAAATGTCCCTCGATATTTTTATCTCGCTCGCCTTTATACAGAGCGCGGCGAGGAGCCTCCGCAGACAATGGATAATCGAAGCGGCTGCTGTCGCCGCGAGCTCAGCGGACAGTGAAAATCGCAGTTTCCAATTTATATGTGTGGGTGTATCGGAGAGTGAGCAGACGCGAAAGCGCGATTATATCTCTCTGGGTCATCGCGGCGTAACCGCGGATTGTGCATCTTTTTTTAGTTTTTGCTGGACGCGCGTTCGATTCTTTCGGCTGTGCGCCGTATTCCGCGCGTGTAATGTGTTTTTCCGCGCTTTTGGCCGCCGGCGGCGCATTCTGCGGTCTGCCGAGGGGGATTAATATTTCAGGGCTTCTTGCGGGGAAATGAAGCGTGGATGTTAAATACGGCTTGTGGGTCAGTTTGACGGGCGGTTTTTATCTTTGTTGGAACAGTGCTTTTTTGGGGCGCAAGCGAGATAATGGAAAACGTCGCTGTTTGAAGCATTGGCGATGATAAAGGACGGTTGTGATTTTTGAAAAAGTTTGGGTTTTATTCTCGTTTTTTTATTTAATAGAACGAGTTGCTGGTACGGATGTGAGCTATAATATATTGAAATCGTTATGAAAGTAGTTAAAACTTGAGATTACGGTAATTAGGTCTTAGTCATGGGTTTCCGTGACACAAAATATTATGTAAAATAAGTGTTTAAAACACTTATAGTATTTATAAAAATTATGTTTGTGAAAATGCATAAACATGTACAAGTCAATCGCGTGCACTCCTTCATTATTACTGCAGTATTATGAATAAATTTCAAAACAGTAGAGAGCTTTGTATACTACTTGCATAATACTTTAAAAATGTGCTAGAAAGATTTCACATGTTGTAGAACAATTAATTCAGAACAGGTAACTTTCTCATTACCATATTTATGAGCAACATAAATTAATGTATTACTCGAAAATGACTATTTATCTGATGCATAATTAAAAAGAAAAAAGCAAAGAAAGTATTTTAAATTTATATTTACTTTAGTGAATATTTACTGTTATAATTTTCAATGCTTTTAGCAAAATTAATATATGACAACTAAACTTTTTCTATTAGGAATATGTATGAAGTTCTGTTTTTACATATATTTTTATTGTTTGAGAAAATATTTCGTAGATAACGTTGTTTTAACTGAAAACAATAACTCACTAGAGAGATATTTTCTATAAATTAAAAATACATTGAGAGAAACTGAATCCTATAGTTATTGCTAACAATGGAGGTTTCACTTTGTTTTAATATTTATTTATTACATGAATTTCTCAAAATAAATTTAAATATTATTTTTATATAACAATTTTCCTTTTAATTTTTACATTTAATTGTAACATTCATTAAAGTTACGACCTTTGTTAAATTTGTTATTTTTCTGTGACAGTTTTTTTAAAACGACTCTATTTTAAAACGCGTTATTTTATAAATAACTCACAAAAATTAACAGAATAATCATTATATTAATACAAAAATGATTACTAAATTACCCCAAAGAAGACATTAAAAAATACTGCAAACATAAATTCCAGCTACACCCACCCATCAGCGAAACCCCGCAAACATTTCCCGAAAAATCACCCCTTTATCCCTCTCTTCCGCTCTCTAAAAAGAGCGCGGGCACGAAAAGTTCGGCCGATTGAAAACGTCCGAGGCGCTTTCTATATGTGATACACGGGCTTCCTTCCTGAGCCCGCGGGGGCGAAAATGCGACTTGTCATTACGAGCCGATGAGCTATAGCCGCGAAGATTCTTCGGCTCGATTAGTTTTCCGGGGCCGCGAGCTTTGCCCGCGAGATATGGCCCCTCGTAAAGCACAGGCTCGGTCGCCGCTGTTATTTGCCCCCTCCTACGTTCTGCGTAGACCCGGGAGCGATAAGCTTTAGAACGCGAGTTCTGGCCGCATCCGCCGTCTCCGACCGACTTGTTCGCACTTTCGACTTGGCTCCGAGTCTTTATCCTTCTTTACGTTAATTTTTGGGGGAAGAGAGGGAGGTTTGTGTTTATCTTATTTACGGTATACCTACTGGGATTACTCGCAGTGCAGTGGACGTACCTTACGATATCCGATTGAATTTACGTTAAGCTTTTTTTTTGTAAATTGTGTGTGTTCAACAAATTTTTAATTAAATCTATTAAATTTTTTGAAGAAAAATATTTTTTTATTCTATGTAGCATTCTAAAAGCTCTAAATTACAAGAAGTTGTTCATCAGGAGTTAGAGGGCTAATTTTCCACTTCTAAAGACGAAGACCAGTACCTCTTCAAAACGTTCCTTCTCCTCTAAGTTTTCCTGGCAAAATCTTTGTCAAGTTTTAGGCTAGCCTCTATCTAGAATTTCATCATACAAACAGAATTTTGCTAAAAATTTTAAAAGTTACAAAAATAAACAAAGCATAATAATATTGAATAACATTGAAAAGAATTACTATTTTTTAACAAGCACTATATTTTATAATTAAATAGCTTATGCTTTAAAATTTTTCCATTTACTAAATGAAATAAAATAATTATATTTTAATACTTTTTATCCTTAAAATTATTTTTCAAATGTTTAATATAAATTTAAGAAAGCTGAGTACTAAGCGGTTAATAAAAATTTTTTGATTTTGTAGTAAATAATTTTAAAGATTTTTTGTTAGCATTCATGAAATATTGAATAAAATGTTTGTCAAATTCAAGACAAAGAAAAATTTTTAAATAAACATGTATAAGAAAAATAACGGAATAAAGTTGATTGGAATCAAAATGTAAACAATTATAGCTCTAAGAGTTAAGAGCTATAATTGCTATTTAAATCAAGTTGACCAGAAAAATTAGAATGACAAAGTTTTGAAATTATTAATAACTCAAAGTCAAGTATTAAAAGTTACAACTGCTCTTCGGTATAAGTTTTACCGAAGTTACCTTTTTAAAGTAGGCCACGAATGCTCTAACTTTGAAATTTTTAGTTCAGATACAAGTGCGCAATCTACCATTTCTTAAAGATAAAACTATTAGTTCAAATTGAATTGATGATTTATCATTATTTTAATGCAAAACTTTTTTTGATAGATTAATAAATTTAATTTAGATTAAAGTATAATTTCTGTTAAAATATACAAATTAATATACTTTTTATAAAAATTTACGAAGATAGACCCTTTAGATTTATGTTTGAATCGCAGATAGAACAAAAATCAATCAGTAATTGAAAACTAGTTTATCGCAGATATGAATCACTTTAACTAAATTCTAGAATTTCTATGGATTTATTGATTGGAAAATGGATTATGACAGCTCGATCAAACATAACACTTTATTCATTTTACAAATTCCGAAATCTCTGAAATATTAAAAAATTCTATCCTGCGTACAGTGAAAAAAAAACCAATCCAATTAATCAACAACGAAAAGAATTATTTTGAATTACTTTTCAAGTTGATATTTGGCAGCACAATTCAGATACGGTAAATTATTCTAATCTTTCACAGTATCCTTATTAGTCAGATTTTTTTCTCCAAAAATAGCATCTCTTACCTCTGCATAAGAACCTCGTAAAATTCTTCCGGATTTGATATTTATTAAGAAAATTTCCGAATTACGGCACGAAGACCTCGTAAATCCCAATATAGATAAATTATTCCTTCATTTATCCCACCCTCCTTCTTTTCCTCTCTTTATCTTCGTGAATCTCTCCCTTATTTGTTCTCTCTCTCTCCTTTCCCCTCTTCCCTCTCATCCACCTCACGCTCGCGTCTTTTTATCGCACCTCCTCTTTATAATCCTTCAGCTGTTCTCCCAGCCCTTTTTAGTCCCGCGAGCGCGCGGATACAGTAAGGCCGATTCCCAGAAAATGAAAAAACTTTTATGCACTTGTTTGTATAACACAGCCAGCGCGGGGGCTGCTTTATATTAGCGCCTTTTTAAAACGCACGCCGGCATCTCTTCTTTTCTTTCTTTTACGAGGGCGTTTCCTATTACGCGCAATTTCCTCGTTTTTCATTGACGCTACACGAACGCAGGCGCTTCTTTACCGTCAGCCTGGCTGGGCTGGCTTTTTTTTTCTTTTATTCGTCACGGTGTTTTGTTGCGCGGGGCGAGAGTCGTGATGGACTGCGAGAACGCGCGAGCGCGGATGTCGTTACGATGGCTAATTGATCCCCGAGACTTTTTTAATCATTGTAGTGTCCTTTTTATGTGGTGTGTTACTTTTTTAAACTTTGTTGGGCGTTTCGGCGGGTTATTTATTATTTAGAGTGTTTGTTAGTCGGGCTGTTGTTTTATAATTAAGTATTTGGATTAAATTTTTTAATGCAAAGGAGTAAAAATGTCAAATGTGTAAAATTAATGTGGTTTTCTTTGTTGAAGGACATTGCAAATTTTTTATAATAATGGAACAATAAACTAATTGTAAACATCATTGAAATTTTATGAAAATCCTTATTATGGAAGTTTGCACGGATCTACCCGTAATTAATAGTATATATGTAGTATGATTCTCTTATTCTATCCTAAATATATAACCACTGAACTCTGTTGATACTAAAACGACAAAATCCGATATTAATATCAGCATAGATAATCTAAATTAAATTTATACTTAATTTAATTTGAAACTGTAATAAGCCTATTCTAAGTTAATTTTATAAAAATTTATCTTTAATTTTTTATCAATTAAGGACATAAATCAAATAAAATTAACTCTTCATACCGTACAGCTCATAAAAGCAGAATATTTCAGTAATTATCAGCGCCACTAAATATTAATATCCTACTAAATTTAATTCCAATCCCGAATAATCAATCATTTAATTCCAAACCACACGTAACAACCCAACTCACCCAGCTCACCCAACCAAAATCAAACACCATAAAAAATCATTCCCTCCCACCTCCATCGACAATCCTCCTCATCCCAACATTGTCCCACCCAACCCGTCCGTTTCCACTGATTTTCAACCTATCGCTCAACGCTGCACTCTTCCTCCTCCCAAGCTCCGCGTCGCCCTTCCGTATCACGCTGCAACAATGCACGGAGCGAGCCCGTCGGGGGGGCCCGGCTTTATACGAGCGCCGGAGAGATCAACGCGTACGTTCGGTGCTCGAATCCCCTTTACGGGCCTCGGGCGCGTAAAGCGCGATATTGCGCGCACCACGGAGACGACGACGACACGCGAGCGATAAAAGCCCGAAGGCGCGGATGTGTGCAGGAAGTCGCGTAATTAAAGAGCTTGCGTGCGCGCCCCTCCGACGCTCGAAGAGGCAATAGACTCGATGGATAGCCAAACGGTCATAAATTTCCATCGAGCCGTAAAAGCATCGCGCGCTTTCGGCTGCTCTTCGGCCCCCTCTGTCATGGGCTGCATGCGCGCGCTAGATGCGGATTTTTGCTTCGGAGCTGCTTTCTTTGTTGCGCTCTGTGTTTTGTCTCTACTTTGATTTCCGTCTGGCTTTGTTTTATTTCTTTTTTATTGAGATCTCCGCTTGCTTGCGCATAGCATATACCCGTTCAATTTTCAAGAGTGCACACCTATTTACTGACAATCATCGTAAACTTTTTATAGGGAGCGCGCGCAGGTGACGCAGGCGGGCTTTATGCTCTGTTAACCGTACGGGGCTTGGTTCGATTAATCAAAGATATTTTTTTACTCGGGATTATGTTTTTCTTTCATAAAACTTGTATGAGTCTCGGAAATTTATTGATCTCTTGGCTCTGGGAAAGTTGGAATAAACGTGAATGGAAGTATTAAGTATATTACGACTGGCTTGTCTGACTGGATATACCTTTTGTGTAATTCAGGCAAGTTTTTTCCGTGGCTCGTATATTTTTGGTGGACGAATAAGATATGTTATTTAGGATTTTTGATTTATTGTCTTGTGTAAGCGCGTACTCAACTTTATTTGAAGATATGTTTTATTGTAAAAGCTTCGTATTCTGTTGGTAAGATTTTGTTATGTTATTAAAGTAAATAGTTTATGAAGTAACTTGAGACTTTTGTAATAACATTTCAAAAAAAAACTTTAATAATGTCAATACTACAATTTTACTCTATGTATCAATAAACTAGGTCAAAATAATGTTTCTACGTCAAGAGTCTAGTTTTCTTTTAAAAGAAGGACATTCTTGTTTTTAAAGCAAACATTTTTCGATGTAAAAACGTAATTGAGATAAAATTCTTAAGTACTAACATTGTTTTATTTCTAGGTCATAATCAGGGTTAAATTTACCCATGTAAGGATTAAAAATAATAAATAAATAAAAGAATGCATCTTTTCAGTAAATTAATTAATGAATAATCTTTATATACGTAAGAGAATTTTTTATGAATTAATGTAATACTTCTTTCATGAAGTACTATACTAATTAGATTAAAGAAGTTTTATTATTCGCAACAAATTCCTGTTTTCTAGATATACATGTTTCGCTAGAGCAGACTCAAATTTCGTCTATTTTAATAAGATTAATAAAATTTACATTCATTATTTTACTTCTGACATTAATTGGTAACAAAATATTTTACTTTGAATAATGAAAGAATAATGAAATATAAGTTTTGCTATGTAAACATGCCTATAGAAATCAAAACTGTTAGAGTTTTTAAAACTAAGTTTATATTGTTGTTGATTTTGATTGGAAGATATAAAATGGAATCAAACTGTACCGACTTTTTGGATAAAATCACTGCCGTAAAAGCTTTTACTTTATACATACATAAAAAACTTTGACAAACTGTAAATGAATTTCTTTAAATATTTTTTCCAACATCATACAAAAAGTAAAAATTGCTATAAATTTAGCTGTAGGAGAAAATATCATATTTAATAATAACAATGCTGAAACGATAAGTGCACTTTGCAATTAATCCGCAATCAACTTATAAACTTTTATTTTTACCTGTACATAAATTGATGCCAGTGTTACAAATAAGGTTCACACGTTTTGCATTGATTTACTAAAAACGCCTAATAGTCCATTCCATTGGACATAGAATTATTTCATTCCATCGGGACCCCACAAAAAGATCTCCATCCGTATCTCTCTGTTGCCAACACTTTTCACCCATTTCTCGAAATCTATCATGCTCACAAATAATTCCAATTCAATCATAGCCAACCCTCCTATTTCCTTTCCATAAATAAGGGCCACTTTTTGTCTTTCTCTCTCTACTTCTCCCTCTCCCCGCACCCAACCCAGATTGCATGCTCATTGGCCATAATATCGCGGCAGGAAGAGCTCCGGCGCGTGACCATTATTACACGGCCGGTCGGACTGTGTACGTACACTCAGGCAGCACGAATGCAGCCAGCATCTCTCTCTCTCTCTCTCTCTCTCTCTCTCTCTCTCTCTCTCTCTCTCTCTCGCATCGCTAATTTCCATGTCGTGCAGCGAGCGCTGCAGTGCGCGGCGCGCGCTGTCTTAACGCCTTGGCGCATGCGCTCGCTAATTAGCGCTGCACCTCTTCCTCTCTCTCTCTCTCTCTCTCTCTCTCTCTCTCTCTCTCTCTCTCTCTCTACGTCGAACAAACATGCATGCGTGGGCGTTTGTGGGAAGCGAGCTTGTTCAAGGCGCGCCTGCCGCCGCAGGCGTATACCTATGAGTGCGGAGTTCGTGTGTTGTGTGTATGTGTGTGTGTGTAAACACACGTGCGTGCGAGAGTTGCCAAAGTCGAACGCGCGGCGGATTGGGATTTTGCTTCTTTCCGGCTCTAATGAACCTGGGGTTTGTCTTGTGATAGTTCGGAGGGGAAAGTCTTGTTGGGATTGATCGTTGAACCGTGTACTCTGCCCTCGAAGAATATATATTTAGAATACTTTGATTGATGAAGATATGAGTTTTGATAAGAACGTTTCGATACTCCCCTAACTCGATACTACTCTCAAGATATTTCAAAAGATATCTCACCAACTTCCCGCTGGAAGAGCAACTGCACATCGGAAAAAGTCGACAACATCGCGCCACTTCCATCCGTCGAAAAACCGCAGCGCGCCGAAGCCAAACTCTGCGGAGCCTTAAGTGCCATTTACGGCGCATCCCCGGCTCATCCGTCGCGCTAGAGTTCATATCCCGCAAGTTTCGATCATACACTCGCTCCTTTGAAACTCGCCTTGCGGGGCAAAAACTGCCTACATGTCTCTGCTCTCCTTCCCTCGCTCCAGCCGGATGACTTTCCCGGGCGATCGAGGCGAAAAAAGCTCGACCATAAGCGGATTCGCTGCAGCGAGGCAAAGAAAACGCGCGTGTGTCTTCTGGCTGTGGAGCTTCGCCTACGCCCCGTGCTAAGCTACTTCGTCCGCGTCATCCGTAAGGGGATTTTCCGGAAGGATATATATCTCTGGCCGCTCTGCTCTTTCTCTCTCGCTCGTAAGGTCGAAAGGTTTTGCGGCTGGAAAATCGCCCCGCTCTAGCTCCGTCTTTGTCGCTGCACGTGCAAGAGAGGCAAGAGTATGGCTCTGCTTTTAACGAATCGTCGAGGGAGGGGGTGGATGCATGGGCGAGGAGGGTTCGTTTTTGGAGGGATGTATGAGCGAGGAGGTTTATAGTGGATGTGAGCGTAAAGCTGAGTGTAAGATACATTTATCAAAAATATTTTGGTTGGGGGTATAGCGTAGCAAGCGTGACGCTGTTTTCCATCAACGTCAATATTGCGCGTTTTATTTTTAAACTGCATTTGGTACGAAGCGAGTGTTTCAGAGGGATTGTTGCTTTTCGATGAGCTGCGATCGGAGTGCTATCGGGCTGAAAATTATCGATAAAGTAAAATTCATTTCTCAAGAGCAATTGTCGGAAATGGAGCTTTGCTGAGAGAAAAAGTATGAAAGTTTGCATGATTGATCTGAGCCTGTAAAAAGAACAATCTTTTATAAGTAGTGTTGGGTGCGAGGGTGGTGATATTTTTTACAGTCATAGCGTACTACTTTAATGCGAGTTGACTTAGATTATTTATCAAAAAATTATACTCAACATGATTTTTTAAGCCGTTCTACGTTGCAAACACAATGGTGTTTATGTATTATTTGATAATATCAAATAGTTTATTTAAAAGTGTTTTACTATTTATATATTTCATTTTTAATAGTTCATTGAAATTTTTATTATTATAAACAAACTCAAATAAATTCGACGTGCAATTTACTAAAAAAAAACAAACATTTGCTATAAAAAATAATATTTGAACTTTTTCAAATATTTTTATATTTATTTTAAACAAATGTTATTAAAATCAAAACTGTATTTATTTTTGTTTAATTTTTAACCGTTAGTAACAAATTTTTTAATTTCAACCAATATTTGTAAAAGATAATCCTTTTTCAGCATACAATCAGTGATAACAGGCGCGACCAGTCAGACAAAGAACCGATTAAACAAATCTGATACTTTAAAATCCTCTTCAATCATTTCATACGCCCATAAGCAATTAAACGTCTAACGGTTCATCAATCCCTAACAGCGCTCTAAAAGCGTCCCAAGTGTCAATACCCTAAAAATAACTCCAGCCTATATCCTCCTTTTACAACAATAGGCTCTCTCAAAGATCCTCGCCGCTTTTGCCTCCGCGCCTATACAGACCCACACATATGTGGGAGAGAGAGAAAGCAGCGACCTCTTTTTCACCCTTCTCCCTTGCTATCTCCACGCTCCGCAATGTCCTCTTTCTCTCTCTCCTCTGCTTTTGTCGCCGCGACCAGCCGCCGCGCGTCTATACAGAGAAGAAAAGCCCTCGGCGTCGGCCTACGGTCGCCGGCATATAAACACGCTTTCCACTCACGCGGCTGAAATCTCGGCCAGCGCGCGGTCCCCATTGTCTCTCCAGCCAGCGGAACCCCATCTTTATCCCCTGTGTTTTGAGCTCCCGCGTATACCCTTCGAACTGACTTTGGCCGAAGTGCCGTATCATTGGGGTGTAAACCATGAATCTTCGTTTTTTAGTGCATATATTCACGCTTGCGTAGGTGTACAAGATTCAGCGACGCATACCAGCGCGTCGACGCTTTCTATCTGTTTTTTTAGCGCACGCTTGGCGGCCCTTTTAGCACTCTTTGCGTTTTATTTCTTTTCTAGTCTCTGTCGTCACTCGGGGTTTTAAAGCCCTCTGGCGAGCTAACTTTCGTCAACACCCTTCCTGTGTGTTTCGGTCTCACAGACTGTCTTTGTTTACTGCGACGCCGTTTCTTTCTCTCTTGCTTACCGTCTTTCTCTACACAACATTGAGAGGGCTTTAGGCTTTATTCAGCATCTTCTGCGGGATCCAATCCCTGACGAGGCAAAGCGCGCCTAGTGCTGTCTATTACTGTTCATTTCTTTTGTCTGGTCAGACTGTATATCTTTATTTGCGAGTAAATGGGAGTGATTCTGTTCAAAGCTACAATAGTTCTGAATAATGGACTGCACGTGCAGTTTTCATGCCAAAATCCATAAATAATTTTAAAAACCACGAAACCTGTATATTCGGAAGACACTTTTATATAACCCCTATATTTTCACGAATCACGATCGTTACTCGAACTGCTATCTACTATTTTCATATCAAAATAACCATCCCCCGATTATCCGTCCATCCAAACAATACGACTATCCTTATCAACTCCCCCCTCGATTTCCCTTCGACAACGTTAACCGAGTTTTTCTCCAGGATCCTCCCCCGCTTCCGCGCTGTTTGCTCTCTTTTGTTTTGCACGCGGGCGCGCCCCGCGCGTATAATATCTCATTTCTCCCCGTTCCTCCTTCCGCTTTTCATTATCTACACTTTTGCCCGTTATCTCTTTCAACTGCGTGCGTTCCTCCCGCGCGACCACTCAATGCTCGCTTATACCCCCTCCCCGGCTGCCTTTCCGTACAGCCGCCTTTTTTCTCCTCTCTTTTCACGCTCGCCTTTCTTTTTTTTATCATTCGGCGCTCCTCATCGGGGGGGTATACACGACGGTAAAAGCGCGCGTCGGTGAGTAATTGTTCGGTCTCGCGGCTGCGCTGTGCCTCGATTAAAACGGCCGCGCGCTTTTATCTGTCTTCCCCTCGCGCTCCTGGAATTATCATTGCGCGCATGCACACACGACTATACAGGTGTATTTGGCTTTGTGCCGATGCGTACGCGAGCCCGAAGAGCCTGCGCGTTTTTTCCAGCTCTCTCTTCTCTTTCTGTATCCTCTTTTTCGCGAATAGGGAGGGAGAGAGCCCTATCGGAGTTTGCTCGTTACGAACTCACTCTTCCCTTTCGCGAGCGCTCTTTTTTTTGCTCTCGCTGCGCGCGTTATTTGCGCTAAAGCGTTTAAAGAGTCGCCGGGGAGGTATGAATTTTTTTCGGTACCCCCTCCTCTGAGTTCTCCCCCTCTCTCTTTTTGTTCTCGAGCGGTTTTATTTTCAAGCCAAATGTTTTGGAGTTTAATGGTCGTTAGCGGCGCGGAGATAACGTAATTTGTAAAGAGCTTACGGACCTCGCAGATGAAGGTCTTTTTCTTTTTTTCTCTTTTTTTTTGTTTCATGGAAGCGATGGAGAATTAAGCGAGAGATACGAAAAGTACGTTATTGTCGTTTGGAAGTGCTGCTGCTGGCTTTTGTGGTTTTGTGGATGGGACGTTACATTGGGGATGTGTTTCCGAGAAAGTTGAATTGCTTTTTACAGTTTTATTTTTGAGATCGCGCTTTTACTTGGTGAACAATGAGACTTTTCGTTTATGGACTATTACGGGTGCATGCTTAGTTTCCGAGCGGTTGTAGAAATAAGTAAAAGTGCGTTGATTGATAGAGCAGTTGTAAATCTTGCATTCAATAAATTTGATAGACAACTGAAGATTTTATATTATACAGTTTTCTTTTTAAGCAACTTTGATAGATTTTACATTAACGTTTATTATACACTTTATGTTAGTTATATAAAGTTAATTTTATTCTCTCTTTCTGTTATAGGTTAGTTTTTATGATACTTCAATAAACTTCTTTGCTCCTGCATCTGTGAGTTATATATAATTATAAGTCTATAAATATAATCTTAAAAATCTTTCACCGATTCCTAGAATTAAGTATTTTAAAATTATCTTTTATATCATAATATGATTGCGATTCTCTTCATTTCAACACTTGATTTTAAGTTCATAAATATACTCCAACTTTTTTTCCTATTATTCGATGAAAGCCCTTTAAAAGTTCGCTTCAACGAGCAAACTTTAGAAGGTTTTTTTGTACTCTTTCCACTCATTCATAAGAGTATGTAGGGCACCGAAGATAAAATTCAATAAATTTTTTATTTTATAATACTATATATATCATTTTTTTTCTTCACTAATGAAATCTTTATTTTTTTAAAATATAACCGAAACAAAATATGGATATTTTAATAATAATTCTTTTGAAATCTGAAATCACACAGTTAAATTTTTTTTATTAAACCTGTGATGCTCACGCTATTTTCATGAAATTACAGAAATTCTTGAATTTATTAGAAAATCCAATTTTATGTAATGAAAAATTTTTCGCAAAATAAAATTTTACTGAGATTTAATAGTTCTCCATAGATCACGAGCACCTCTATTCATATTTAAAAAAAAAGAAAAGAATTTTTCACGTAAAATCGATCATAATTTCAATCACAAAACTAAAAATCCGAGTGTTCTAATTTCAACATCCCTCAACACTTACGCTTTTCATAAGCCCTCAGTAATTTCCACACAATCAGCTCACTCTCATTCCAAAAGCATCTCGCCTCATTAAACCCTTCAAAATACACAGTCAATCGATCAAAAACAACGAGCCGCCCTTAAAAAAACATCCACCGCCCCCGTCAGCCTTTACACCCCCACTCGATGTAAAAAATTAATAAACCGTGGCAAGGATGAAAATTAATAGACCGTTCCTCGCTCGTTTACGAGCCCCGCCTATATATACATCCCTTCGAGCATCGCTCTCACCTCCCCAGAGAGATCGGCGCGCAGCTCGCGACTTCGATTCTCTCTGCATCGTGAGCTCGCGCAGCTGCAGGCAGCGGGAAAAGAGCGCGCTCTCTTATACGAGCCTTCATAAAAGTATTTCCACGCTTCGTTTCGCAGCCGCTCGCGCGAGCGCGCGCGCCGCGGCTCTCGTAAACGTTTCCTTCGAGGAGCGCGAGCGAGCCTCAAAGCCCTTAATGTCCCCTCGTAATTTTGATGCCCGGCCATGAAAGACGGGGCGAAACGGCGAACGGAAAGAGCGAGCGGCGCGCGCGTGTGTCGCCTGGGCTCGGAGGAATCGATAAGGAGAAGGATTCTTCCGGTCGGGAGAGGCGGAGAGCGCGAATTCAGCCGGCTCTGGAGATATGAGACGGGGTTACGCGTTCTTAGGGAGATTTTAATAGGGGGTGGTGCTGGGGATCGTCTGATTCTTACGCGCTGCGTGGAATGAATGGGATAATTGTGTGAGGGGTGGGGCTTGGGTGGGTGTGGTTGGTGGCTGAGTAATTGTTTTTTTTTCGGGAGGGAGGAGGGTTTAGAGCGGAGACCATTGGCTTTTTGATTTTTTTGGTTATTAGCTGTTATGCTGTCGTAGTTATACCAGAGTGACATTAGTATTCACTGTAGCAATTTTTCACTTTGAATATTATCTTTATGAAGACGAATATGTGAAAAAAAATTAAAGTAAAGATAAAATTGTCAGGTCAAACTTTTTTATAGGTAACCGTAGATATCAAGGAATAGATATACGTAAAGATATGATTTCAATTATAGAATTTTAAATATTATTTCAGTAATTATCATTCAATAATCAATAATATTAATTTCTCAATATATTAATCGATTTATAAGTAATAATTCATTTAACCCTTTCAAAGCTGAATTATTTTTCCTTTTCATATATTTTTTTCTTTTTTTTACAAAAAATATAAAAAATTTAAAAAAATTTAATCTTTATATAATTTTTTCAGTAGATATTTCATACATTCAAATGTTCCAATAGCTCACAAACAGTTTTAATTCATCACAAACTCTTTTTGAATATTTGAAAGTGATAAACAGTGAAACATTTATTTACATTGGAATGTACGTAGGATCTAAAAGAGTTAAAGTAAATATGACTTTTGAATCTTTTTCCAAATTAATTTCAATATGTATAACAACTAATGAATCATAAAAAAATCCATTATCTAAGTATCCATTAGAAATCTAAAGCATAGTATTATTAATGAGTTTCTGTAATATTTCGGTTAATCCGAAATTACTTGAATATTCGAGTTGATTTATATTTAAGTACTTTGATAAGCGTTATTTTGTATAGCTACGTTATAAGTTGTTATTGCAATCTAATAGTTATCTACTTCAATTATCATCTATCTATTACAAATCAATACGATTCTGCAGTTTGACATCCAATTATAAGTAAATAACTATTTACACCTACATACAAATTGTACAAATACGCAATTACTAAAATTTACCCTTTTCAGCGTTTTTTTTTCACCCGTCCACACGCGATGCCCGCAACTGTGCCATTCAAAGTACTCAATCATCAAAAAGCATCAAGCCAAAACTTTGTGCCCGCACTTTATATAAAACACCGCCAAAAGCGTCGGGCTGCATTACCGGTCTGGCATTAAAACGCTTGATGAATCTCCATTCAAGTCGCCCCCTCCATTCCCGGCGAGCACCGCAGCCCCAAAGACTCCTGCACATTTCGTGAAACGACAAAATTGCAGGCTGATTGCGCGTCTATTATTCAGTCATCTCTCTCGACTCTACGCCAATCAAGCGGAGCAAGCCTTTATGACGTGAAATTATGAACGCCAATCCAAACCTACGCTAGAATGAGAGGGAAGGAGGGAGAGAGAGCGAGAGAGCGAGAGAGCGAGAGAGAGAGAGAGAGAGAGAGAGAGAGAGAATCGATTGTGTTCGCCGCTGCGCGCGGGCTATCGTGACAATGACGTGTAATCGAGGTGCAACTGACGCTGGTCGGCCGCAACGTGTCGCAAAATTGTAGAATCGCTCGGTGGGCAGAGAGAGAGAGAGAGAGAGAGAGAGAGAGAGAGAGAGAGAGGAGAGAGAGAGCCGCTTGCCGATGGATCGATATGTGCGCGTGCGTATACACGTTTTGTCGGACGGGTTTTACGTAAATATGAGGAGACGCTGCTGTTTCGGACAGATGGAGGGGATGGGAGTCGGGGAATAGAAGTGGAAACTGCGCAAGCATTTCAGGCTTGGTTGTTACGAGTGCTTGAGGAGAGAGGAAGAATTGGAAACGGTTAAAGAGAATCGACGCCGGCGTCTTACGCGAGCGGGACTGTTACTACTTGCGCGGGATCGATTCGCCGGAGTGAAAATTGGATTGAGGAATTGGTTGATCTAAGAGTTTTTGTTGCTTTCTTTTCAAAGGATAGTCTTTAAAAAGATAAGGCAAAAGTAGAAAATATAAATAAAAATAATGTTTAGACAAAAATACGCGATAGATTAAAATTTTTTGAAGTATAAACTTTTGGATAGAATAATTTGTATCATCATCATATGGTTTTTCTATTTTTATTTTATTTGATAAATATTTTAATCCCTGTCACATGAATGTTTCTTTTACAAAAAGAATTATGGCAGAATATTCCTCAATTGTTTAAAATGCAATCTGCCACTACAAGTAAAATGGTATAACAATAGCCATATTATGAATTTAAAATCACAAGTAATAACTAAAAATTATAATTTAAATCGTTTTATTCGTAGTTAATTTCTACGTACAATTAATGCGATTATTATACATCAAGTTTTGTGAATAGTTTATCATATGGGAATACAATCTGATGAACTAAAATATGATAAACGTAATATGAGAAACTGAAACCAATATTAATTTTGCATGTCATGAAATTACTGAAAGTCACATTAGTAATAAAATACTAAATTAAACATCTTCAAATTTCGCGAATTTCTCATTTTTAAATAACTTTCAATATTTGGGCTACTCCCTCAAAAAAACGCAGAGAAAGCTAGCAACCTAATATATAGCTCCGCTTTGAAATTAAAATGTGATGAGAAAAAATAAACACGTCTTCACCCGTCATTTGAATATTCATAAAGAAGATACGGGCGCACCCCTCTTTCAAAGCAAACTGTTTCTCTCTCTCCCTCTCTTTCTCTCCTTACTTACAGTTTGGCCAAGAAAATACAGTACGAAGATAGAGACGGAAAAGTCAACTAATTTAAAAAAAATGCAATTCTGCTGAACCGCTGAGTGTTTTTCATCCTCCAACCAGTCGTCGGCTAGAAATATTATCAGTCTCTCTCTCTCTCTCTCTCTCTCTCTCTCTCTCTCTCTCTCTCTCTCTCTCTTCGTGGCGCATTCTGTCTAATTGAAAAACTCGATTCCTCGAGGCTGCCGCCTGCGTCGCCGCGTGTATATCTCTATATGTATGTAAAGCGAGACCCACGAGAAAAGCTGCGAGAGGTAGCTTTAAGAGTGTGGAGACTGAATAAAAGCCCGCTGGGAGAATATATACTCGCTCTTTCCGCGGGGAGTCGCGAAATTATTTCGGAGAGACGCATTGTCTGCAAGCCCTGCGTTACGGCGGAACACGGCTATACAATATCGAGCCATTATCGAAAAAACATGGCGCTCTGCTCTACTCATGTTATTCAAATTCGCGGATAAATCACAAACCCCGCTCTATGCTCTTTCACCGTGTACGCGTGCAGGTGGATGTCTGGGTGGGAGTGCGCGCTCCGACGGGGCTCGCTCGCGCTTTTGAAAGATGATATGTCCGTGGTGGCATAACTTACAAGCGAAATTCACTGAATTTGATTCTGTGTAAACTGCTGCCACTGGGCCGTTTTGCCTGCTAGCTAGCTCCTTTTTCATCTCTTCGATACTCTATGGTAGACAGGCTCTTGATTTTTTTTTTCATGTGGATGTTTTCTACCTACCGTTTGTAGTTGGGTTGGATTATGCGCTGAATTTTCGTTAAAAAAATGATTGGTTGGTGTGCTAATGAAGAAGCAAAGTACACGCTATCGTCGAATGGGTTTGTTTACTTTGATTTTCAGGAAAATTTTTTGGTAAATGCACTGTGAAAATATTTTAATTTTTAGAGAATTAAATGCGGAAATCTAAGGCTACACCCAAAATTTCCTACTTTTCTGTTTTTTGATTAAAATTTTATGAAATTGTCATGCAAATTAATATTTTTACTGCATACTTCAAGAGTATAACCGCAACGTTTTGTTACTTCTGCGGTATGTTAATTTATGTTAAGATAAAAGCATGTGAAAACAAGATAATTGTAGTATAATATTACTGAAGAGAACTAGAGATTGAACTTTATATAAATAATATTTTTGATTAATGCAAAAGTGTTTCTCTACGTCTTTATTATTTATTTCTCTAAAATTTTCAAATTCTCTTGTACAATTTTTCTACCTATAAGTTTAAATTAAAGATAATATTTTTAAATAAATTTATTTTTCTGTTTTGAATTAAATACTTTTTTCTAAATATAAGGTTATTTTAAATATTACTATATATTATTATTATTATAATATTTTATTGCTTGATGCAGTTATTTTAAATAATTCTATTTTTGTTGATGAAGTGTTCGCATATTTTTCCAATAGTTATTCATAAAAATAATTATTCTACATTTCTTTTACACTACACGTTTTTAAATATCAAAATATGAAGAAAGCTAGAATATTATACTCTATTGGTTAGAAGAACTCGAGTTGTGCATATTTTCAGGTTCAATTTTAGAAAATTTTGATAAATGATAGTACTCTTATAACGTACA
>UELX01003207.1:0-25144 GCA_900480035.1 Eupelmus urozonus | reverse complement strand
GTATATATTTATATATTTATATGATAATAAGACATATTTATAGAATAATAGCTAAAGGGGCTTGCTTAAATATATATGTACAGTTCAAAGAAGAGAAAGGATAAATTTTTGAGCTTTGTGAGAACCTCCATCTTTTTAGTCCTATTTGTCTCTGTTTTTCACTCTTTCTCTTTTTTTTGCGCCACTAACAGATAGATTTATGTATAACATGTACAGCGCCCTTCTAATTACAATATTTAGCGGCAAATTTCCCTGCGCAGAGTAGACGACAAATTGTACAAGTGATGATATATAGCGGTTACGATTATTGGACGTCCAGATACGTGAAAATATCCGATGGCTCTCGACGACATTATCTTACAGAGAATATATTTACAAGTGCCTGCCGACGAGGCCCGAGCTCGATGCTCAGGGAATTATGCACATATGTTTTTATTTAAACCTGTAATTTCGAGCATATCTGCAGGAGAAAGAAGGCGAGACGCCAGTTTTGTGGTGTACAAAAAAATATCCTGATCCTCTTTTCTAGCCGAGGGAAATACTGTCGTGGAAATACTGCCTTACCGAATTCGGATGCACCTTGACAGTCTGCATTTATCTTCCATTATCTCTATTCATCTTCTTAAGTTTCGCAATTACATCACTATCGCTATTTTAATAAAAAGAACTCGCGAGTCTAAAGCTTTCCGAATGCTCTTCTTCTTATTTGGAGAAGAAATATTACAATCTGATGCATCGCAACAACCTTTTTCACTATCTCTAAATATTCAAAAACGAACAATTATTTTATTTATGTACAAATTTACAAAGATATTATATATTCTCTCATTATGAACTAAGTCAATTGTATCTATCCTAATACCATCTTTATGCGCTGTACACTTTTATAATAATATTTTTTTTAGATCAAATCATTCGTCAAGCATTTTTTTTTTTTATAGTTAATTAATTTTTCATGTGCAAAAGTAAAAAACGGGACGAAAATGCATCTCATTTCAGAACGCATTACAGAATTTGTACAAGAATCGATTATCATATCTGTTTTTTTGTTGTTCGTTCAACTTGGAACGTGTCAATCTTATTAACGCGTATAAGAAGAGTAAAAGGACAAGTGACGCATTAACGATGCTTTAACAATTACTATTACATAACTCACCGAGTACTTTGATTTGTACTTGCGATAATTTCGAGCTTTAATAAAGCTCAGTATAGTATGAAAAAGAAAAAAAAATTCTCGCGCTCCCGGCAGAGAGAATAACGCCTGATACTTAGTACAACTCCTACTTATAAAAAGTAAAAAAAAGAGAACAACAATGTTAGCTCGAAACACGTGTATCGAGGAAATTGCAATCCTTAACGCAGAGACCGAAAACCGTAAGGCAACTAAGAGTAACAAGTACAAAAAACATTAATTCAGCCAGTTTCTTTAAAGCACCAATGCTCACATATTTTTAAACATAAATAATCTACTATAACTATATTTGTCTTTAATCTGCATCGCTCAAACCGTTTTAACAGTTGTCAATCTCAAAACCTCCTCGAGGATGACTTTTTCCAACGCGCAGTTTAACACATTCTTAATATTTTTTATTTATAGCTTAGCTTAAATCGTTTACTTTTTACAGTAAAATATAAAAAAAGTCTGAAAAATTCGGTTACGATGATTGTAAAAAAAAAAAACAAAAATAAAGGAACAAGCTTGTACAGTACGGTCCCTCGCTTACCCTATAACAATTCTAAATGTGATGATCTATAGCAAATGTTTGGTTAAAAACAAATACGTTAGTTTTACCATTCTACATTATGCGAGAACGCAAAAGTTATTTATTTACAGATTTTAAGACGGACACGCTGTTCACGAGTGTACGTTGTGTAAAAGTGAAGGTGCACTGTGTATTCAGAAAATCTAATTTCTTAATTATTATTAAACTTTCTTAGTAAAACCGTGAAATTAATGCTATTGATTAAGAGACTGAATTTGCATGTAATTATCGACAAATTCAGTGGAATGAAAAATACGTACAATCGGCACACCTAACAGTAGGCCGATGAGTGACATCATCCCATTGATTTTCGTCGGATCTAGTTAAAACTGTTCACAGCGAAACTTTTACATCCGTCTGTTATGTGAAGCTCTAGCCTGTGAGTTTATCATTATAAATATCCGAAGTTATGCATGTATATACAGATTAGAAAGTAAGGATTGAAGTCGAAAATAGAGAATAATACAAAGTATAAAATATAAAGTGGAGCTTTAGAGGTTCTGTCGAGAGAAATTAGGACCTCGGGGCCGGATGATTGTAATATGTACTCTGCGCCTGGGGAGGCGGTGGAGGCGGCACTGGATACGCGACAAGCGGCTGGCCTCCCGCGGGCGGATAACGCGCTATCGAAACTGTGGTTGTCGTAGGAGGCGGAACTGGCGCGGGCGGCGGCACCGGTGGTGGCGGCGGTGGTGGAGGAGCAAGTGCAAACTGCGCTGGTGGATATGGATTTGAACCCGGAGGTGCTTGTGGTGCAGTGAATGGCTGCTGTGGCGGTTGACTGCCTGCTACTGTAGGAGGCTTATGAACGACTGCTACGGGTTGTCCAATCGGCGGTGGAGGATAGTTCGGTGCAACAATCGGCGGTGGATAGCTTGGGTACTGAACAACAGCTGCCACAGCTGGCTTTGGCGGAGGATACTGTGTGTAATGGATCGACGCAGAACCTGGTGGCGGGATGTATGGTTGAGGTGGCAGCTGGGCAACCGGGTAAGTGACCGGGGTCGCATTACCTACACTGCTCACGCTACCACCGGCTATGCTTGCTGATTTGAGTAAAGCTTCACTGCTTAGACCTGCAAACACGTTTTTTTCACTTTATAAACATTATATTTATTTTTGTTATTTAATAGTAATGTTTTTAAATTTTTTATGCGCATAACTGTTTGCTTTGAAAAACAATAAATATTGAAATTTTTAATAATTATATTTTTGAATAAATTGCTAATACTACTTGAAATAAATTAATCGTTTCCTTTAATAAATACAAAAAAAAAAAATCATTAATAACTTTAAAAAAATAATTTTGTTTAGTTTTAATAATAAAAAGTTTACCTTGCTTACGAGCTCTTTCTTCTTCGTCGTCGTTTAAGAAGAGCCCAAATTCTCGTTTCAACCTTTCAGTAAGGTTTTCTCTTTGCCTTTCGACAAGTGTAGGCGCAGCCGACCAGCCAATTGTCCCCTCATCATTACCTATCAAAAAAACATGAGATTCATTAATTAGTAAATAAGTATTTTCATATTTTTTTATTCTTCTTATTTTATGTAATTGCATTTAAAACATACAGTGTACTAAGAAACTTTACCTTTTTTGTCATCGCCGTCCGCGTTGGCGAAGATAGGAAGGGTGCTGAGGCTGGGTATGTCTAGAGCCGGCTTCGTCACGCTTTCGTCGTCGGAACTGAGAGAGGAGGTACCACTGCTCGCGCTATCAGATCTGCCTCGGCTGGTATTCTTGCCTTCAGTTGTTTCTGCGTTCTCCGGTTCTGGTGGTGTTCCTGTAGACTGTTGCTTGCGTTTTCGGTATTCCGATATAGAGAGCTACAAAATAAAAAATCCAATGTTTTAAAGTACAATTGTCATTACTTTAAACTTTTACCCAATTATGAATAGGATGTAAAAGATTATTCAAATTCTAAATAAAAAGTATATCTGTTTTTAGCAAAATCAAATACAATGCCACTCTCAAAAGTTTTAATCTCGCAACAAATATAGCGGCAAAAAGAAAAAGTATTATTAAACAAATTTTTAACTATGTCAGACTGAACATATTTTCTGATTTCGGTTCGAAATCTTTTTAATCATTTTGTATTAATCTAACTTTATCCTATTAATTATTAAAATAAATTATTTATTTAAATTTTTTTTGTTAATTCAATATAATCTTATTGTTTGTAGAAACAATAAGAAGTAATCCAAAATTTTTCTATGAATTTTATCTATATGCGCATTCTACTTTGTAAACTGCATTTATAAGCGAAATCACTTTATTATCCTTTATCTTTATATATTCATTAATATATAAATGTATAAAAATAGTATTTAAATATTGATTATGAGTTTTATATTTGAATGTAAATCATAATGTGAACTAAAAGACAAGTTTTAATCAAAATAATTTATTTCAAAAACGTTTCGCAAACAGATTAAAATGAAATTAAATTAAAAACACATTTTTAGATTTATATGAGAGTGTCAATATAATTTAAATCAATGTATCAAGATTTCCACAACGAAAAAAATTCAATCTTAATGGTCGAAAAACTATGGTCTAACGCCACACGTTAAATATTATTTATCGATAAATCAAAGTAAACTGAGATAATTTTACCATAAAAAGATATTTTGTCGATTTACATAAAAAGTAGAAACTAATTACCTTTCGCTTGACGGGTGGAGGTCCTTCTGGTTTTGGCGTCAGCGCAGTCTGTTTATTTGGCACAACTGTTCTAGGATCTTTTAACCTCTTAGGTTCTGGAGGCAAAGGCTCTTCTTTTTTTACTTCTGGTGCTACGGTTACTGCTGTTTCTACTACTATTTCTTTATTTACCTGTTCATTAAGTACAGGTGGCGGTACTATACAAGGTTCCGGAATTTTTTCTGTTAAAGCTTGTTCCACTGGATTAGTTTCTGGCTCAATACTTATTCTACTTTCTACGTTTTTATTTACAATTTCGGGTGATGGTTCGTCTTCAGGTTCGATTTTAGCTTCTAATAGTTCTCGAAGTGCAGTTGATAACATTTTTTTCTCCTCGCCGTTTTCAGCATCTTCCACAACTTCTAAATCAAGCGAAGATTCGATAATGGAAGCTTCAATTTCCAGCTTCGATTTCGGTGCCGGATTAGAGTCTACCTTCTTTCGGATTCTTTCGCTTAATGGTGGAATCGAAGGAAAAATTTTGACAGGCTCTTCTGGAGTTTCTTCAGGTGGTAATTCCATCGAATCCAATTCCATCATAGACTCTTCGGGCGTAATGATAGACGAAGCTTTGAAATCTGCTTTTGTCGTTTCACTATCTGATTTTTGATCTACCTCTTTTGTACTAAATGCATTTTGCGAAGCTTCTAATTCTTTTTCTATCGAATCAAGCGATTCTTTATCTGCAAAATATGGTTGATCTATGTGAGTTTTAAGTTCCTCTTTCAATGTTTTTGATGTTTGTTTTAACGCTTCAAATTCTTCTTCAATAGACAGAGATTCGCTTCGACTTTTGCTCTCAAATTCTTTAAATACTCTTTCTTGCACATCTTCATCATCCTTACTTTTATCATCCGGTTTTTCCAATGATTCACTGCACTCTTTAGAATCTTCAATGTCTCTATCTTCGCAGTCAGAGTCTGAATCTTCTTTGGAGCTTTCCATCAATCCTTCAATTCCATCCATACTTTTATCTCTTTCCGAGCTAGTATCTACTTTTTCTTTATAATCATCACCATCATCACCGGTAATTCTTTTCATTTGAGCTTCAACATCGAATTCATCAATCGAGGTGTTATCATCATACCTTTCTTCTTCATTTTTAATCTGCGCGGAATCAGTTTGATCTTGGAACGATTTTTCCACTTCACTGCTAAGACTTGCAATCCCTCCACCAAATTCTAATCTTAATTCTGCTACGCGCTTTTTTAATTCTGCGTCCGATTCCATAGCAGCTATTGGAGAACTAAAATCATCAGCTTCCAAATCTTGTTCGTTTTGATCAACTATTTCTACTGTACCTTTCTCTATTATTTCTTCAACTTTGACGGTTTTTTTCTCTACTTTTGGTGTATCACTTACAGTAGTTTGAGGTTCAGTTTTGATTCTTATTGATTTGCATTCGGTTTTAAGATCATCTTCGGATTTCAGACAATTTTTTAAGTTATCTAAAGAATTTTCTTCATCTTCAGATTTAGCTTCTTCTTTTATTTTCATTACAGGAACGGATTGCTCATCCTTTACAAATGCTGAAGTAAGAGAGACTGGGCTACTAATTTTGCACTTTGTATCTACTTGATCACTTATAGTAAATTTAGGTTTAATTTCATCTTTCACTTGATCAGAATCATATTCATTTTGAGATCCAAGATCTTCAGTACTTGGTGATGGCATATGTTCAATAAAATCATCCTGCAAAAAAGAAATCATATCGTTGAAGTCTTGAAGTTTTCATTTACAAAAGTACTAAAATATTATTCAAAATCAAATTTCATAAAAATAAATATACAAGTTACATTAAAATAAATGTAATATTAGGTATTTTTTTCGTCTAATATTATTGTATGTATTTTAATGTATAATATATACAAATATAAAATTGATATGTAATGGTCTTAATTTTTCAAAACATAAGATATAACTTCATGCACAAACTTTTTTGTTTAATTAGCGATTTTTTTTTTTCAATTGTTAGGAAAATAGTAACAATAATAATAATTACTGTTTTGAATTTATTCAACATGTTCGCTGCAATTAAAGTATAACTTATTATTTTTGTTTCATTTATACAAAAAATGGAGAAAGATTTGTATAATTCTTTTTTATTTTATCTTTCATAGCTTTACTCACATGTGTGCACGAATCTATAATTAATATTAAACTATTTAAAATTGCTATAATTAATATTACACTATTTAAGACAACATAACATTAAAACAAATTACAATTACATTTTTAAGAATGAGCAGTAGCTTCGTTGGTAAAAGAGAAGAGTTTAAGAAAAATTTAAAAACCTTGGATTGACATCTAAAAAAGCTGTAACATAAACGGTAGAATCAGAATATTTATAAGATTATGAATCTTATCTTACATTTTGTGCTTAGACTGTTAAAAAAACTTATTTATTAAGTATTATACGTTTCATAATTAATGCAGTTCAAAAGTACTTTGAAAGATAATAAATAATAAATAAAAATAAATTTTTGCAGCGAACGTGCTTAGAATAACCCAAACAAATAAAGCGAATAAATTATTGATACCCAAATGAAGCAATTAAAAGTGTTAGTAAATGTTTTTTTATTTTAAAGTGAAATGTAATTTTAAAGATTTTCTAAAAAATGCATCTTACATGTTTTAATTACTAAAAAAAATCACTTGTTAATAATGATATGAATAAGATATTAGCATTTAAAAAAGATTAAAGCAATGAAAGTGCAAGTTAACGTGCATCAAAAGATCAAAACTACAAAAAAAACGCACCTCATTAATGGAGGGCCGATGCGCGGGAATGTTATCTTGTTGCATCATAGTTGGTGTAGTAGGAGGTGTGTAATTGTCTGAAGACAAACTCTCTCTCGCTATTCTTCTCTTTTTAGGTGGCGCGACCATTTCACTAGGCGGACTTTCTGGTCTGCTGCTGTTGGGAGAGTCACACTCTTCAGAAATGGCTTGTCTCAGCCAACGCTTCTTCGCCGAGCCGCTTGAAAGAGGCGGTTGTTGATTTTTTCCCCGTTGAGGTGGAGAATCACATATACCGGAAACAGAATGTGCAGCCTGGACAAGAGTGGCGAGACTTTTGGCCGCGTAATTCTGTGAAAGAAACTCGGCCGACGCTGGATCGGCTCCACATGAAAACTCAGAATTTGCAGTACGCGAGTCGGATGTGTGTGTTTGAGGTTCGGGTGACTCTTTTAGCCACTCGTTCATCAGTACTTTTTTCGTCTTGGGAAATTTGAAACCGGGCGCAAGGGGTCCCACAGCAGCCGCCACCAGCAGGCAGGCCGACGACAGTGGCGTGGACGGTGTCGAGCTTTGAGAGCTACTACTCGCGCCGCTGTCGCAACTCGGACTCTTGACTGGTGTGGGCTGCTGTGGGGGCTGTTGTTGCTGCTGCTGCTGTTGCTGGGGAGGCGAATTCGAACCTGGAACGTTCGAATTAGCCAGAGCTAGCAGTAATCCAGCAGCACTGTTGTTAGGGTCTTTATTGGAATGCATTCGTAACGAGTACGAGCAATTCTGATTGGCTAGCGGTGGTGACTGCATAGAATTGCTTTCATCACCCGAAGTGAGATCAGATTCGGCCGAGTTGAGACGCGTTCTACGTGTGCCAATATGAGACTGCGAGCCACTGCTGGACCTGGTCCTTCCTTTTCTTCTCTTGCGCCTCGGCGCTTTATCCGTGCTATTCTGTTTTGATTTACTTGACGCATGGCCGCCGCTGTCATCATTATCACTATGCGCGCCGCCAGATTCTTTGCGTTGAGCATTCCGTGCTTGTACTTCCTGCTTTCGCTGTTCAGCCTTTTCGAGTCTTTCAAATGCTTTCATAATTGCTTCCATTTTACGCTCTTCGCGCGTCATCTTCTTTTTATCTTTTTTGGGTTCAGCTGTAGTCGATTGTGGCGTCGCAGTTGGCGGTGTAGTTGATGATACCTTACTAGGCGTTTGGTTTAAGGTCGGAGATGATTGCGTCTGTTGAGCTGTTATCGTAGGTTGATGTGGTTGTTCCTCCTTGGCAGCAAGTCGAGTTATCGGGGCCGAACTGACATTACTACTTGAACTGATATTGGCATTATTGCTACTTGCACTGGGAATGTCCTTGACGGTAACATTGCTGTTAATAGTAACAGTTTTCTTAGGAGTTGGTGGTGTCGGAACCGTTGGCGTTACTGCAGGTGGTGTTACTGCACTTGTCGTTGCCACAGGCGTTACAGCTGCTGTTGGAGTGTCGTTATTATCTTCAGATATTGTATTTCTTCGGCCTCGCCGCCTTCTTTCTCGTCCACTGTTACAAATCAGGCAATAAGATTATTAACATTTTGAAAAGTAATTTAGGTTACAGTTATATATAGTTTTTTATGAAAATAAAAAATATTATCCAAAAAAAACAAATATTAAGTTCAATCATTAAAAGAAATATTGTAGTAATAATAAAGAAACAATTTTTCGCTTATTTTTATACAAAAAGATTTCATAAAAATGAGAACTTACTCAGCATTTTCTGCAAGAGGGCCATTACTTGCTCTTCTGTTAGTTGGCGCAGGGGTTAAACTGGCTATTTGACATTCTTTTGGATTACTACAGGCGCACATTGTAGGCATGATTGATGAGTTAGAATTAGGCGATAATACAAGATCATGTTGATCGTGACGTATCGTAATTTCAGCGTTTTTCTCGATTGCGGTTGTCGTCACTATATATAGATGCAGTGTACCTTTTTCAATACAATGCTTAACTTCAGCATTAGGTTTACAGCTGCGTCTAACAAAACGTGCATCATTGCCGTACGTCCGCGTATCAACGCAAACCTCTGTGCCATCACGTGGTAATCTATAGAAAAATACGAAGGGCCCTGGTCGTTGCGAGTGCTGTCGGCCTTGTGGATGCGACGGCCTGTGTTGTGTGCTTAGCATATATTTACCTCGTAATTCGACCACTGGCGTATTCGGAGGTAGGTACATTGTAGCTACCAGAAACTGCAAAAAAATATTGCATTCAATACTTGAAATTACGAATTCATATTATAATGTAGATTTTAAAAAAACTTACTCTTAGATTGTTGCTTTGTACATTTAAACGACATTTTCCGGTAGCTGCAGTGCCAATATTACTTTGTCTTAAATCGTTGTGTGTCCCATTAACTTTGATACTAGATATCCTTGCTCTCAGCTCAGGACTATAATGGTTGGTGACGGCTTCTTCGTACCTCTCGATCCATTGCCTCAAAGGCGCCATATTTGAGCCCCAAGCATCTTGCACATCTTCTTCTTTGTCCTCTAAGCTTGTTCGCCTTTTGGTTTTTCTTTTACCCGGTCCTCCACGCTGCTGTTTTGTTGTCTGAGTGGTCGTTGTTGTCGTCGTCGTTGTTGACGTTGTGCTGGTAGTGGTAGTCGTCGTCGTCGCCTCTTTTTTATTTCGAACCGTACTCGTCTGTCTCGGGTGCGTATCCCGTCTTTGCCTCTTTGCCACGTTATTATTATTATTGTTATTGTTGTTGTTGAGACGGCGGACTTGAGGAGGTGGATCTGATTTCCGTCGTGCAGCAGACTGTTGTGTACCTTTACGATTCTTAGTATTTGCGTTAACAGCGACATCCGTATCTGCTGAACTAGTTGATGAGCTATCTGATGTCGTGTCCGAGTTAAGGAGCTCTTCGCGTTTGCGCATCTGCAGTGCGCGGGCGCGAGCCCGATCAACCCTTCGCGGTCGACACTCTTCGCAATGATACTCATCAGGAATGTTGGCACGGTCAATACCCATACAATCTACGTGCTGCCATACACTACAAAAAAAAAAGAAGAAATATTTAGTCAAAATAGTTTTAAATATGATCCATGATTTAATTAAGAAGAATAATAAAAGTTTAATAGAATAAACGAAATTAGCATACTTACAGGCATCGATCACAGCAGATCATATAGCCGTCATCATGTTCGAAATCACTGCAAAGACATTAATGTAAATATTTTATAAACTAAATATGTTAGACATTGATATTTTAATCATTTTACCATATACAACGAGTAACACTGTCTTCGTCGTCGCCTTCACCTTCAGGCGCAGTTTCAGTTTCTTCGCCTTCAGGCTCGACCTCACGACCTGCCTCGCTACTTATGGCACTAGCTGCGTCATCTTCGACGGCAGTATTACTCACAGCTGCAATACACAAAATAAATATTCTCGAATTATTTGATGGATTCTTAAAAAATAAGCAAGTTTGTTACGTATCTATTGTACATTTTGACTATATCTCTTACCTTGATTGAAAACGTAAGAGTGTTGAGTAGGTATGATTGAGTTTCCAGCTCCATTGACGGGCTGCTGTTTTGGGTGCGGAGGAGGTGATTGTGGCGGTGGTGTCCGAGGAGGCGGAGCACCATAGTTGTGATCTTGGAGAACAAACTGGAGACACTACAATCACACAAGGATTTTGTTCAAAACATACATGCAGGCTCACAGGCCGCGAAAAAGAAAAAATCCAATATCGTGCAAAAAATTTTCAAAAGAAAAAATAAAGTTAATAAAACACGCGACACTCTTAAATTACCTCGTAAGGAAGCGGCATTCTTCGTTGAGGAGACTGAGGAAACTGTGATGGTGCTAATGTTGCCGATGCTTCGTCTTCTTGTTTGATCTCAGTTTTCAATTCAATTCTGAAAACATTTTTTATTTATAAGAAAAGTAGGTCGTTGAAAATGTTGAAATACTTTTATTTTAAATTACTGAATTCAATAAAAAGTTTTTCAAATTCAATATCTTGATGTGAAAACATTAACATCTAACACTTAAATTATTAATGAAGAAAAAACCAGTTTATTAATAAAAAATTGAAATTTTGAATTTTGAGTTGTAAATACTAAAACAATGAAATCGTGAGAACAAAACCGATTACTTACTTAAGTTCAGGCTCTCTGCGTTGCTCCACAACGTTAACGGGCATGAGCGTTTTGATTTGACCACTTTGTGTCCTTACAGTCGTCTGTGTATACTGGGTCGTTGCTGCAGCCATAACCAGTTGCTTCTGCTGTATAGACTGCGGCTGAATCTTTACCGTCTGACCGCTAACTTTATGCAGAACACCGCCAGCAACGTTAGGAACGATCGCGCCCACGTTTATGGGTGGTGGTTGCTGCTGCTGCTGCTGTTGCTGTTGCTGTTGCTGCGGTTGAGGCACAAGGGTCTTGACATTGCCTTTTGGCGGCGCGGTGTTAGTCATTTGTAAGTTAGTTTGCGCGCCTGCAGTTTTTATAGTATTCACGTTCGTATTGAGCGATGTTTTGATACCAGCACTTTTTTGAGCATGATTCTTCTGGCCGGGCTTTTGAGGCGCCAGTGTTTTTATGCAGCCGGGCTGCTTCGGCGGCGCGCTCTGTGAGCTTACAATTATTTGTTGCTGTTGGAGTTGCTGCTGCTGCTGTTGTAGTTGCTGCTGCTGAAGATGTTGCTGAATCTGCTGTTGATGCTGAACCATCGCCATGCTCTGTGGGTTTGGATGATTTCGCTGAACAGGCTGCTGGATTACCGCCTGCTGCTGACTCTGTGCTTTCACCGCATTGACTATCTTTGCATTGGTTTTCACGTTGCCAGGTTGCAGATTCTGTGAGTGGTTCTTTCCGGCTTGTCCAACTTTAAGAAGCATGTGTTGCTGTTGCTGCTGTTGTTGTTGAGACTTGGCAGCGGCTATTTGTTGTGCCCTCACATTGCCGATGTTCTGAGCTCTTTGTTGCGGGGTGCTTGGGCCTCCTACCGGCTGCTGCTGTTGCTGCTGCTGCTGTTGTTGTTGTTGTTGCAACGGCATTTGCGCAGACTGCTGTATCGACGGATTGTTGGCCTGTGGCTTGGTGAGAATGAGGTTAGCATTAGCTGGGAACTTTGACATGTTCGGTATGTTACCGCTACTCTTCAGCACGTTCATATTCGCTATGACCTGCTGTTGTTTTTGTTGCTGTTTCTGCTGCTGCTGCTGCTTCTGTTGCATCTGCTTGAAAGCTTGTAACTGGTTCTGAGAAACAGCGACACCTCCCGCAAGAGTCTGCTGCAAAATTTTCTGATTAGCCGGCTGAATCTTGTGGTTGATCATGTTCTGTTGAGCCAGTATCTTCTGGCCAGCAGCCATGGCTTGCTTGCTCGTGAGTTGATTGACCCCGGTGATCTGTGCCTTATTGAGCGCGTGTAGCCTTTGGGCCGGTTGACCGGGTTTGTTGGCCGCCTGCTTCGAGCCGGCGACCCTCCTCACTTGCTGCTTTTGCGGCTGAGCCGGCTGCAGTTCAGCTTCTCGGCTAGCCGCTTCCGCTAGTACCTGCATCTTGGCCGTCTGCTGCTGAGCACTAGACTGTCCCGTCGCCGGCAACGGGTAGAGACTCGCGACGCTTTGCGTGCTCCCGCCGCTCGGCAGCAGCTTGTGATGCAGCTCTCGGCTCGGGGCGGCCGAGCAGGCCGGCCGGTGCAGCTGGTAGCCGGACAGGGTGGCCGCCGATGGCGAGGGAATCGGCGACAGGTGAGCCAGGCTCTGCTTGCTGACCGGCTTGGTGGCGGGCTGCTTGCCGACGAGCGGTCTGAGGGTGGCGAGCTCCTGGGAGAGCAGCAGCCCCGAGACCGGCTCGACGTTCTGCTGCTGCTGCTGCTGCTGCTGCTGTTGCTGGAGCAGCAGCTTGACACTCGAAGCCTGGCGCTGCTGCAGCTGCCTCGCTGGAGCTTGCTCGGGGCCCTCGGGGCCGGGGTTTGGCTGATGCTGGTGGTGCTCAGTGCTGGCCGATGGCGGCGGTGGTGGCACATGGTCGGGACCCGGGGAGGACTGGTCCGCTACCACCGCTGGCACCGCTGTTGGCGCCGCCGCCGCCGCCGCCGCCGCCGCTGAGCCGCCGCCGCCAGCCGCCGCCCCGGATAGCTTGATGACCGACGGGGTCGACGTCTTGGAGGCCTTGCGAGCTCGCCGCCCGGGGGGACAGGAGGACAGCTTGAACGGGATTTTGCTGCTTGCTCTCTCTCCCTGATGCCGCGCTCTGCTCTAAACCGACGGGCCCGTTGTTTTCTTCTTTCTTTTTCTCTTTTTTTGGGGGGGCCTGGAGGAGCCGGTTACGCCCGCAGCCTCACCACTGCTATCTTGCGGGGCTGGGCTCTCTTCTTCCTTCTTGCCCCCGTTCTTCTGACGAGTCCGTTCTGGACTCTCGGTTTCCCCCCCGACGCCGACTATTTGAGGCTTCTATTTCGTCGGCTGCTGAAATCAGAAAGAAAGAACAGATTAGTTTTTTGAAATTTTTATAATGACTTTACTATTAATTTATTTATTTATTTTTTTAAATTATACGTAAATTGGTTTTTTATACGAGAAAAGTTTGATGTTACCAATTTCTTTTAATTTTAAAAGTTAAATATTTAGACAAAGTAATAAAAAATTGATTGAATACAGAAATCCATATTTCATATTCTAATAGTTTCACTAACGCTCTCTTGTCAATCATTAAACTATATCTAAACTCCTAGAGCATATTTTACTAGAAATTAATTCAACGCTTCACATCAAACTGCCCACATTACCTAAAATACATAAACACCGACATTCATCCTCAAACCAGCGCTCCTGAACCCACACCATCGGCGCATCTAATCGAGAGCCGGTCGCCATTGCCGATCGCTTAAGCAAGCCTCGACTCTATAGCAGCGTTTGCAAACGATCGCTTAGCGCATATATACAGCGTGGGGAGGCGAGCCGCTCGCGGGTGCGGACTTTCTCGCGGTCGCGCTGCAACCGCAGCTTTCTCGGGGTCCTTGCACCTTTTTCCTCCGCGACTGCAGGCTCTATCTAGCGACGTGTGTGCATGCGCGCGCTCGCGCTGCGGCTCCTTCGCGAACGGCGACAAAGAAAAACGGGTCAAGCGGACCGGTATATATAGATGATCTCGCGCCGATCGCGCCGCCGGCTGACAGTATCGCTCGGTGACTGGCTCTCTGCATTGTCTACTTTTTTATCGATGCGCTTTTTCTTCATGTATTGTTTAAAGGGTTTTTATTCGTTAGGAATGTTTTGCGAACGGAGTATTAAGAGTAATAAAACAAATACAATAAGGAGTAACTAGATTTAGCAATTTGCCTACGAGCATTCAAATCCAATTGCTGTCGCAACGTTTCGTCGGCAATTTTAATGCTCGGCTGATTCGAGACATTTTTCATCACCCGCGCTAAGCTCGATTTCAACCTCCCTATCATAAACAAAAAGCCCGCTGCAACAAAATTTTCCAGCTCTTCTCGCATCTCGCCAGTCCCGCGACTTGCATTCCAGCCGAGAGAAGAAACAATATCGAACAGTGGCAGAGCCAGCGGAACAGGAGCCATGGAAACGAAGCCCCCAAAAGAATGGCGTTCGCCGTTGGGGGAGATCGGAGCAATGCTCGTGTGCAATCTTTCATCTTCCCCGAAGCCGGCGCAGATCGCGTGCTCGTAATTTCTTCTTCCCCCCCGAAAGCGATCGCGATGCTCTCTGCTCTCTGCTGCGCTTGCGCGACTCGCGCGCGTCTGTATACACACAGTGCAGACCGGCGTTTCGTCTTCTGGCAGGAATTTCTGCAGCCTTGAGGATAAATATAGCGATTAGGACAGAAAATCTCGCCGATTTTAGATGGGCCGCGCGCGCGGCGCTGCGTTACGGTCAGTTCGCATCTAGAATTTTCATCGCCGCGGTATCAAGACCCGACTTCTCGCGCGCACTTCTCTCTCTCTCTCTGTGTATTCACAAGTGCGTTCGGCGGCTCTTTTTGCTTATGTATTAGGATCGCTCGCTCGTATATCTTTAGTCGAAAGCGCGGAACGTTCCGTATGTCGGAGCTCATTGCGAAAGAGTTATAAGGTCTATTACGCGCGTGCATAATAGTTTGGTTTTGCTTTTCCGTTCTACAGATAAGCTCGGCCATTCATAAAAAACGCGTCACGGCACGAGTTGATAAGACGTTAACGAAACGACGACGGAGCACGGCTCGTGGCGCGATACGCGGCTTGACTGTAATTGAAGTGACCTTCCGCTAATTGCCTCCAATTCATTCGGTAATAATCGGTAAGAGTCTGTTTTCTGGAGAGAACGCACCAAAATAAATGTCTTTTTCATAGCTCCGAGCAGAATTACATTTCTGTTGTGGAAATAATGTTTGCTCGTCTTCAATTGTAACTCTATCTACTGCTCTAAATTTTAATAAAAAAGCCTATTTTTCGAATTTTATCAAGTTAAAAAATTCTCAAATTTCCTCTCACTTCCAAAAATACGTTAGCCCGACTTTCACAACATTTTCCTACCCATCGCGCAGACTTTCGATCGCGATAGATCACAGCGGGCGCGCGGGCGCGCGATTGTGCAAGAAAAAAGGTGAAAAACCAGCCGCGTCAGCGGCAGCAGTCATGCTTTGCTCGGGGGGTCGTTGAGCCCGGCTGTCGCTTCAGCCGGGGTAGAAAGAAAATAAAAAGACTCGGAGACACGAGCCGAAAATACATACCTTGGCAGTGATATTACGCGCGCGACACGCAAGCGCGCATTATCAGTTAGCCGAGGTTATGACTGCGCGCTCTTTGCGATTTTAACCGGAGTGCACGTACACGCGCGAGTTATTGTTGTCATTTTGCGCGCGCCGCTCTTTTGGCGGGCCTCCAGGATTTCCCTCAACACAAGCCTGCGTGTTGGGATACGTCGACGGAAACGCTGGGATGTAGGAGCGCGGCTTTGCGAATTTTAGCGAGGGAGAGGATGCTTTTGTGCATGTAGATGCACACTTGGGTGTTGGGTTACGTAACGGTATTATTTTCAACATTAGTTGCGAATTTCGCGAGATTTTCTCCGCTGTTTTACAATGTTGCAGTCTGCCTGATTTTGATTAAATGTTTTGGCGGTTTTTGGCAAAAGTACCGAGTTGAGATCGTGCCGAAGATTTTGAAAGGTGACTTTAGCGTTTGGGGTATGATTAAACTTAATTACATAGTGCAATTTAATCGACTTAAATTTTACTATCTAATTTATTTAAATTACTCAAGTATTTAAGACTCGATAACATGTATTGTTTTTATTGGAGAGTTACTGAACGTAACGACAGTTTACATATTACCCAAAGTTACTAAACATCATTGCCTATTTTATTTATTGCTTCATTAACGTTCCATTTTACTATCACACACGCACCCGGAAACTGCTCTCCTATCTACGCTGTAAACCAGATGCGTTTCGCAGTGCAGCTCGTTAAATTGTGTTAAGCTCCTCCTCTGACGTAAAAGGACCGCTCTTTCAAATGGTAGCCGTCAGAAAAAAGCATTCGAGATGCCGCTGCGTTGCTATGACAGTGCGGAGCCGCGCGCATAATAAGCAGGACTCGAATGAACGCACCGAGCGTGCATCAAGCGGTTAATTCAAAACTTTAAACATCGTTCTTACTCGTTTCTGCTCGTGCGTCTAATTTAATTATGTCCGTTTTCCGTTCGAGCTACCGTGGAAATATGCATCTTTCGTATATGCAAGACGTTTAAACTGTATTTTTCTTTTAATAATTCAAAATTTACGAGATGTAATAAAAATTCAATACAAGCCACACTATAAAAGTTAAAATCTAGTTAAAAAACGTAACCAAGGACAATTTACATTACTAAGATAGCAAAGCAAACATCGGCTCCGCATTTAAATAAGCAAAGCAGCGCGAATCGCGGCAAAGTTCCGCTAATCGCGTGATCGATTCCAACAGTAGCAGCGCGAGCTCTCCTCGGAATCTCTCTCTCTCTCCCTCATTCCCTCTCACAAAGTAGCAGCAGCAGCAGCAGCAACAGTGCAGCAAAAGCGCGGGGCTAACGAGCGAGCTGCAGCTAGCTCGGCGGGTACATTATCGTCGCGGCTCTCCGCGCGAGGAGGGATCTTTGCCCGCTCTCTCAGTGTGCGTGCACTCGCGGCTGTGTGTGTGTGTGTGTGTGTGTGTGTAGAGCTGCATATCCGTCGTTGTATAGTCGAGCGCGGAGCTAGCGCCGCCGCGGCAGCGGCAATGCCATTTACAGAGGAGCTGTGTGCCGACCTACTTGGCGTACCTCGACCCTTCACATTGATTCGATATATATTCGTGAGAGAGGAGCGAGCCAGAGAGTCACCGAAATGGCGCCGTGTGCTGCTGCCTCCTGTGCGCCCGCGCGCCCAAGTGTGTGTCTAGGAAAATGCACTCGCCGAGCCGCCTTTTTTTTATTGCACCCAAGGATTATTCGAGTGCTTTTTTTACTTTCTTGGGGGCTAGATATAGTGAAGGCTGACAGTTTGCGTATGTACGCGCGCTGTTTTGCATTGTTGGTGCATCCGTCGTTCGTCGCCTCCTTCTCTCTCCCTATACGGACGCGTCGATCGCGTGCGCAAAAAAGTGTATATCCTCGCGGCCCTCTGCATTGTGAGCGCGCTGCACCGCGCGCGCACGCCAGCTAAACTGCGCCGTGTCCTCGCGCGGCTCTTTGTATATCGGGCACGACGTTTTTTTTCCCTTCCTTTTCGCCGATTATGTTCCGCCCACTATTGCATGCATAAAAACGCGCGGTATCCTTGCTTCTTTGAGTTTAGCGTCGACGTATATTTTTATGTTATTTATTTGACGAAAATATTTACTTTGCCGTCCAATTTGAATTTTAAGATTGAAATTAATGGTCGTTTGTCCCGACTTGTTCGATAAAACGATACATGCAAATGCGGAGAAATTACAAGCCTGTTGAATTGCAAAATCCGATATGATCTTTTAGGTAAGTCCTTGCGCACGACCGAGAGGGGGACCAGAAGGGTCTGTTGCGTGTATATGAAAACAAGCGTGTGCGCGCACCTATTAATTCTATTGAAGTATACATTATCTTCGTTCAGGGACGGATAATAGCGATCCCCCATGTATAAACACTGCATAAGCCGCTGTTCCCCCTTCATACTCTTTAGTATCATTATATCTGCTCCGAATAAAGCCTTCATTCATACCAATGTAACGTTTTCATTTTAAATCCCATTCAACAAGTCAACAACTCCTATAAATTCGTATATAACCAGCAAGTCAGAAAAATGAAAAACGCCGACGATCTCCATGCATATACATAAACAGAGACGCGAGGCCGGAAACGCAAAAGTCAGAGCTAAGTCAGTCCTCCAGCGCTACTTTATAGCCGCGCGAGAGCGCAGGAAGGCAGCCACACACAATAGGACTCGCTTTCGTCTTTAGCCACGCGAATGTATACGCGCAGAGAGAAAGAGAGACGCGAGCGGAGGAGAAGCGAGCAAGTCGCGAGAGTCGAGGCGCGCGCGCAGCCATAGTGAAATATGGCTCTCTCTCTCCACGATAACCGGTATAGCTACACCCTAGGGCCGGTTCAAGCCCTTCTTGGATTGCCGGCTAGCAGGACGAGCGCGCGCGCAGTGCAGCGATGCGCGATTCTCCGAGTGACGAATTAACGGCCGTTGACTCGCTGTGTGTGCCGGCACTTGGCGCTCGCGCGACACTTGGCTTTATTTCCTCGTGATTGTTTGATCGGCAGATTTTATAATGGTTATCATATGTCGCTGCTGCAATCTCATTCTGAATCTGGCAAGACAAGTGAAAAATAGACAGCAGCTAAGAGTTAGAAATTAACATAATACAAAGTCTACCTTAAGTTTTCGCATTAAATTGACTCTATTTCCGATCCACATAATCCGCCCACAAAAACAAAACCCAGAACCATCCATCAAAACCGTCGCCCAAAACAATCAATCCCCAACCGAAAGCTAGAATCTGCATCGAGCGTGAAAAAGAGTCAGCACGCAAGAGACACAGAAAGCGGCCTCATGAAAAGGCGTCTACGTCGCTGGATTATTACTCGGGTAAACGAGGCGTGCGCGCAAGAGACTAGCAGAAAAGAGAGACGGAGGAGAGGGCAGGCTGTCCTTCGCGAGAGCAGCGATTCTCCGCCATATCTCCGCGAGAGAGCCCGAGCTCTCCGCGCCTAAGCAGCTGCCGCGACGCTGCTATATAGTTTCGCTCTGCTCCCTTCTTACTTACACTTCGCATACTTTCGCGAAGAGAGACGCAAGCGCGCCCGCCGCGCGGTCGATATATACGCCCCCCTCGGCTTTGGTAATGCCCGAATTTTCGGTGGTTTTCGGTGGCTTTTATGATGGGGTTTTTTTTTCTTTTTGGAGTTTGGGTTTGTGGTACTTTGACTTGCGATTTATATACTTCGGTTTTATTATGGCTCGAATTTTAAAGATACCTGGATTCTGTATATTAATTCTATTGGCTCGTTAAACGAGTGGAAATACATAAAAATCCGAGCAAAGCTGGCTTATCGCAATAAAACGACCGATCCAGGCTAATTAAGAGATAAACAAACGGCCATACAAAATAGCTAAAGGAGCAGATACTCCAATCGCTCGTCGCGCCTAAAAAAAGAGTGAAAAAACAATTTCCTCGCTGTTTGCTAAACAGGTTTTCCCCACTTGACGCCAGCAACTTTTTACGCCTTAATTTGCGCGCCCACTCATTTACCGATCCCACAATCATCGCCTTATAAACTCCTAAATCCATTCCAACCGGCCGATCATCGAAGAAAATCCGAAGACTCCAACGCAGCGCTTCTCAAGCTCGGTGCATTATATACACACGACAAAAAGCTGGAATGCCGCGCGAGCGCGCCGATCGCATACTAGATCGCGCTCTTGAAGAGAGAGAGAGAGAAAGAGAAGAAGAGCAAGAGAGAAAAGTTGCGGAGAGAGAGAGAGAGCCCAGCGGGCAGGGAAGAGTCGCGTGAACCAAGAGAAGCGGATAGGCCGAGAGCGCGCGCCATTAAGTCCAAGGTTAGAATGCAGCGGTATATAGCAGCAGCCGAGCAGCGCCGCGCGTATATACACGCAGCGCTGCTGCTGCTTCTATCGGAGCGAGCTACAGCGCAGAGTTTGCGCCTGTAAGAGCCGTCGACTTTCTCCAAACGAAATTCTTCGAGACTGTAGAAGCGAGACTGGCTTTGAAGAGCTGGATGGAAGAGAGATTGCCCGATCGCGCCGTTTTAGATTAGATTTTGCCTCGTCTTTTCGGTGTATACATTTTAATGTCATTGCGAGAGCGGTATAAGAAGCTAGAGTGCCGAGTCAGGACGTTCACTTATGCTTCGAGAGCTCGCTTATACGAAAGCCTGAGCGTAAAAGCGCCGCGCGTATGAAAATCCAATCGTCAAAGCGTATAAAAGCTCGCGTGGTTCCCGAGCAGAGCTAAATTTTCTCCAGTGCGCCGTTTTTCGAGCGCGTTCTCATAGGCGTATATAGCTACCTATTTTTAGTTTCGTGTCCGGTCTCGCGCGCTTCGTTTTTCCCGAGCCGGTTAATATAAGCTCGCGTATGCACAATACACACAGACAGAGAGAGCGCCGCGCGCGCATTAATATGCAACGAGGAATAAATTATCATAATACAGGAGGAAAAAGGGGGAAAACAGGACGTATATAGAATCGACACTCGTCACACTTATACTAGCCGGCGCAGAGCGAACGGCGCTGCATCTGGGAATTGTATATAGCAGCGGGGCGCGCGGTCAGAGTCGAGCCGGACCTGCGCACGATGCCGACTGCAGCAGCAGGATACACACGCGCAGATATTATATATATGTATAATGGAGGTAAAAGAGTGCGGCTCCCCTCGATGCATGTGTGTATATATACGCACACCAGCGACTCTCATTAGCATGTTGACGCAGCGCGATTTCGCGCTTCTCGCCATACGGAGATTGATCTATGCAAGCTAGTGTGTGTGCTGCGCTTGAGGCATGTGAGTGTCAGAGTGAGCTTCTTTGGTTGGAGTATCGCGGAGAACGCGCCTGATCTACGTAGGCCTCTCACTTTTCTAGTGCAGCCGTTTGCTCGAGAGTCAAGTCTGACGGGCTCGCTTCTCGCTGGGATTGTGGTTTTTTGCTTCTGGAGGTTGATGCTTGGAGTCGGGATGTGATTTGGAAATGAGAACGTCTTGTGAGGTTTTCTTAGGTTTGAGGTCGAGAGTTTATGGTTTTTTTTTTTGTTGGGAAGTGTTACGTTGTTTGTTGTATTTGAATTTTATTTACAGCTATTTCGTTTAAATACTGTTATTGCATCGGAGCAAAAGATTGTTTATTATTAGCCTAGACTTTTGAGATCAGAAGAACAACGTTCTAAATAATGATAATAAATAGTTATTGGTTGAAAAATGGTTTTACCTAACCTCAAACTAGATATTTTTTATACTATAGGCTGTAATTTGTGTAAATAACAGAGAAGCGTTTATAACATCGTTTCACAAACCTACAAAAGTGACTTACAAACTTTGCAAGAAATTATTATACATAAAATAAATAAAAATTTATCAAAATAATTGAATTTTGAAGTTGACATTTTTAAAATCTTTGTTTGACTCTACAGTGGGCGCGCGTAAACAAGGAAACACTTTGAATAACTACATTATGTATATACTTTTTCATGACTCATGAAGAAGTTACTGTTACACACAATGGCTGTGAATTCTCGGGCTATCAATTGTCTACCGCTACACGAGTGTGAGCCTAAGCTGATAAAGTCAACAGGTTAACGAAAAATCCGTGCAACGTCATGTATACTTTGTATCAAGACAAGAAATAGAAGCCGAGATGCAAAATAGAAACTTATCGATCGATGACTTTGAAAATAATTGCTCAGAAGAATAGCCGTCTCGAATTAGAAAGACGAACTTTCTAATATATTTTTAGCGGAAAGTGTTCCAGAAACTGCATTGCAATATTACAATGTCTAAAGTAGCTCTTTCATTTGCGTATTAGAACAAAATAAAAAAAGGCCTAAAAGCTTGAAATTGAGCTTATTATTATAATGTATTTCTTGCTAAACAGATGTTAAGCAGAGCAGCTCCTTGAAATTCAACGCAATGTCATAACAGGGGCATCAAATTTTTAAGTACACAATCGATGAGCCGAACTATAAAATACGGTCTAAAAAGTCACGAGCGCGCAGTAGTTTCGAGTTATTTCCTCAGCTGCGTTTAATGCTCGGGCGTTATTTTTACGCCTTGGTTTTAGCACGTTTCAGCTTTCTAGCCGCGGCTCGCTCGTCGCGTTATGCGCAAGTATGTAAAACAAATGAGAAGCGCTCTGCGGAGTCGTAAACCTCAATGTAACGCGTCTTTTCGCGCTCTGCGAGGGTACAACTGTAGAATGGTTCCTTCACGCACCGAATTTGTATAGTGAGAGTGTTTTTCGATCGATTTTGGCCGGCCTTTGTTTTTTTTTTTATGGTTTGGTTGTTTTTCTTTTTCTTCAGTGTTTCTTTAGGTTTAAGTTATGCGCGGTTTAATGGGTAAGGCAAAAAATTATCCTTAGTGTTTTAGGGATTATATAGGTAAGTGTACTTGTATTTTCAAATCGAAATATCGACGTGAATGTACATATTTTAGTCCACGGTCGAGCTAATATGTACTTTCGAATTGGCAAGGAAGGATATTTTTGCCACTTATATCGCTCGAGCCACTATTGTTTGCTAATAGTTAATTTTTTTTTTAGAATCCATTTGTTTTACAAAAAAAGTAAATACTACGCAGTTTAGTACAAGACAAAACGTCCCCTTAATGAATTTTCTTAATATACCATTCAAACAACCATTCATCAATCGGAAATTCCAAAATATCTAGCTGACATAATTCCAAAGCGATACCTCAAAGTAACCGAACAGTGCAAAGTTCTTGATCACACTAAATTTAAAAATCTTTCGGTTTCACCATCCACACATCCAAGAAACCCCTACCCATCCAAATTTCCGAAAATCGCAAACATCACCATCACGTAATGTACCAGCCGTCATCCGGCGTCAGTTTGCATTACGCCGCCGTATTCGCGGAATGACCTAAACCGAAATGCAGCAGGCCGCGCGGTCATCGGTATATAGCTTTACGCGCGGCGGGCATCGACTTTGCCGCAGCGATATGGTCATAATGACAATGAAGCGTACAGACATTCGGAGCACGCATCATTCCGTGCGAGCGCGCGCGCGAAGTGATGCACATGTTTGGTTTGCGCGTGAATCTTCGCTGCGCATTCGCGCGGCCGTCTGTCTTTAGCGGAGGGATGTGGCTGTGTAGAGATTGGGAAGGTTATGTTGCGCGGAGAGGTGAGCAGGATGCGTCAAAATTTATGAGTTTGGTGTATTTAAAATAGATGGGAAGCTACGTTTAGACGTTATTTGCTTAATGTACATTTCATTTATTAATTAGAAGAATATTTACAAGTATTATTGTAAATTTTAGTAAGAAAAAGCAGCTGAATCTAAGCCGAATATAAAAAATTCTGTCTCCTGCATTTTCGACGTCTCCTTCCCAAACTAGTTTGCCCGGATCCGATATTCGCACGACAAATCCATACAGTCGCGTATACATCGCCGACAGCCGAAGAAAGCGTATAAATAGCACGATTCTCTCACTCCCCATTTCGCCATAATTCGCTCCAGAGCGCGTGCAAGCAAGAGTCGTTCAATTAATTCCTTTTTCGCCCTCTTCTTCTTCTTTCGTCCCCCTTTTTTTTTTGTACCCTCTTTCGCCGAAGCAAGCAGTATATATACCTATACGTGCACGTATGTACCAGACGCGCGTGGCCAAGTCTTATATTTTTTACTTGGGCTCCATTGTCTTCACCGCTGCTGCACGAGTTTCATGGAAGTCGGATTCGAAAGGTCTCTCATCTCGTTTTTTTGAATATTAATGCGCGCGCCGAGCTGTTCCGAGGATATCAAGCTCCGACACAATGCTCGTCATTTTTTTCCCTTTCTTTTCGGATTTTACGCGCTTCCGAAGAGAGGCATGAATCGATTATAACGCGCGAATTTTATGAAGATGGAGCAGACTAAGCTGTCTCTGCTCGTTGGATTAAATGAATGCACATTTATTTGCATGCTGTTTTAGTTGCAAATTATCTTAAATTACCCAGGATTTAAAATGAGTTGAGCCTTGAGCATGAGCTCATAGAGCTATTAAAAATTTTCACGTCACAAGGTGCTATAACTTCCACACTCCGGTCGGCCTCTGCGTATTCCTGGTATCCCAAGGTAAAAGTCCTTTTTTTTCTTTTTTTTTTATGAAAATTGAATTAACATTAATTTGAGAAGCTTGAGTGTCCTCGTACAATATAAAATTCAAAGACTTATTTTTAATTGAGAATATAATTATCGCAACGGTGCTTTTTATAATAAATACTTTTGATTGCGTTTTTTTTTTTTTTATTTTTTATACAAAAATAGTAACAAAATTCGTCAAGTAATGTTGCAACCATGATACTCGTATCTACATGAAGGAAAATGGCACATTAACCCTTAGAGGGTCGGGATGACGCCTTGAGGCGTCATACCAATGACTCGCCGACATTTGGCAATAGTTTGATTAAAAGCGGGGGACTTTTTCCCTCATTTCTATGGAGATACTGACATCTCAAATCCCGGCTAAGTATTAGTAGAACTCTTTAAGGCGCAATGAAAGAGTGGGGGTAGGAATCTACACAGAATATTATACAGGAACCCAAAAATTACGTGGTAAACTTTTATTAGACCAGGTAGGGAAATTTATGTTTTACTAGAAGCTGACGTCCGTTTTCCAGAAAAGGTCTATTAACTATATTAAAAAAATTATTCAGGTTAAAATGTCGATAATGTCGATAAGCTCGGATTTTGATACTGACTTTTT
>UELX01003206.1:0-25147 GCA_900480035.1 Eupelmus urozonus | reverse complement strand
GTAAACGATTAGTTGTACAATGAAATGTAGACTCTAAACTACAACTAGATTCCTGTAAATTTCTGAATGTTCTAATTTCATAATTACAAGTTCTCTTATTTACCTATAAAATCTAAACCTAGTCAACCCAATTATTATCTCTAATTTAAAACAAACCAGTATCTAACGCCAAATTAAACCTACTCTATCAAGTCTACAGAACTAAGTCCCGTCGCCAATTTTCGCCGTCCAACTCCGAAATACCAAAGATCCCGTGTTTACGGAAAGTAAAAAACAAGCACGTAAAAATAGGGCGCTCAAAGCTCCAGGCAAACAGCAAAAAGAAAAAAAAGAAGCCCCAGCGCTGGGCAAACAAAACTTATTTGACTCATTAGTATATTAACCGACACTGTGCTCTCGCGCTGCTGCGGAAAAAAAGGCGCTCGCGCTTTACTCGCAAAGATCGAGCACTTAAAGTAAGTTAAGTACTTGCGCGCTCAAAGGGCCGGTCCCGCAAAGAGTTACGCAAGTAAAGAGCATATACAGGCACGCGTGCTCGCGCTCATATCGTAAAGTTGTGCACAACCTTTAGATGTGATTAACTCTTTTACCCCTCTCGTCGGTCTTTAAGAAAAAAAAAAAAAAAGAGACGAGCGAAGAGAGTAGCGGGAAAGGTGGCAAAGTGGGGGAAGAAAACGAAGAGGTCGCAGCCATTTAATTGCAAAAAGGAGCTCCAAATAAGGCACTCAAAAGCTTTGAAGCAAAAGACAGCGAGTCGCTGGAATAGCCCTAACTAAGCAATTAAAAAACGTCGTTGAAAAGTTGCGCTTCTACTCGAACGCACCCCACCCCCGTACTCTTTGTCGGCTAAACTTTCGAGAGGAAGAAAGGCGCGAAAGTGCGCCCGCGCGCGATGATGAAAAAGCCGAGGCGCGCGAGAGCGAGAAAGAAGTGGGGGGGTGGAATTTTGCTCCCTTTGTAGACAATTAGCGCTTGCGTGTATATCCGGCTTTATGCATATAGAGGAGCGGCCTCGCCAATTAACGATCCGGGGGGGGCAAATCTGCCCCCGCGCGCGCTGCTCCATTATGGGTCTTCACCTCGTAAAGTTGCATTATACCAGACGGCGCGCGCGGGCTCTCTAACGGCTTCGCTCGCCGCTCGGCTCCCCCTGCGTAAACTTCGACGAGGGGGCCGAGTTTCGCCTCTTCCGTTTTTTTTTCCTTCTCCTCCGCTCTGTTTCTTACTCTCCGGCTCTTTATGAATTTTTTCAGAAGCCCCGCTTGTCGTGTCGCGTTTGCTTTTGCCCGGACTTTGGTCGAGCTTGCGGGAGCAAGTCTGGCGATGTTAACTTTGCGACGTTTGTTGATGGTGGGAGTGAAAGGTTCGTGTTTGAGGAAGTTGTTATTCCGTTTTATCAATGTGCATTCGATACTTTAAGGCGATTAAGCGCTGTGTTGCTCGTTTTAAGAGCGATGTATTGGCGATGATGTTTATGAATTGGTTTGGGCGGTATTGGGACGAGTTTATTGTGAGAGTAGAAGAGGAGGGGTGATGGGAAAGTAAGCGTTTGTTTGATTAATTAATGCATTTGTGACGTTTAGAGCTCACAATAATTTTTAGCTCTTGCGTAAGCTATGTGAGTTGGTGTGGTACTTGAGAGTTACTCGGAAAATGGTGATCAGTACATAAAAAAGCTCTCTTGGTACTCATAAAAAGATTATTACGCTTTCGTGTCGTGAATTTCGATTGAACTCCGAGAAGATATATTCTGGCATTACCGACAATGAAACCTATGATCGATAATTCATTCCCATAGATTTTGATGAAGCCATCATTTACTTCAATTACATCTCCGGAATAATAAAAATCCATCTTTACGTGAACGTAAATGACTCAATATATTACGTTGTAAGAGATCCATTGACTTTTTATTCGTTAACTGTAAAATGCTGAGCTGCTCCTGATCCTAAATCGACAGATGCGAATATAGGCTAAACATATTGGACTGGCGCTAGTTACAAAACATAACGAAAGTAATTCAGAGATAAACATTATAATAAATGACAAACAATCGAGACAAGAAACTTATAGAACAAAGTTTTAAAACAAGGTCGCTCTCGTAAGAAGAACGAATCACATCTGGTATCTCGCCGCTCCAGATAGCTAAATAATGCATTAAAAAGAAAACGAAAGTAGAAGTCACAAGTTTTTATTCGAGACTTGTTAAAACTTAAACGCTTAACTTTATTTGCTCCAAATTTATTCTGAATTGAAACTCGAGATAAAGCAGCACGAAAAAAAAAAAATGATGAAACCTTATCTTATGAACAAATTACAAAAGCTTTTCTCGCCTGAAATGTAAATTTGAATTTGCGATTTTTATAAAGATAATCATCCAGCTTGTTGCTTTCTTTTTCGTGTTAAAAGTTACAAAGGGCAACAAACGCACGAAAATCTGTATTTGTACCTCGAAGTTAATTCAAAATAATGGAAACTCGGTAAAGCATTTTTCACTAGATACACCAGTAGTTTGCGCAGTTTACATTTACAAACGCCCTTTGGAAACGCGATTTTTTACAAGAATTGAACATAAAGCAAACAGATATGAAAATAAATACTAAAAAATATACATCCACCGCATTTTCACTGGAATTCACAACCCCGAGAGATAAGAAAGCCGCTTTTTTAAATGAAAAGCTTTTAATTCAGTGCAGCGCTAATTTCTCACGAGTAAAACGCACATTTCCTCCCATTATCATCCCTCTTAATGGCCATATTTTAAAATACGAGTACTCAAAGCCTTATTAATTTCAATTCCGAGCGATGCATCAGCGCGCTTAGGGCGAGCTTTAATAAACTTCTAAATTTTTCTTCACCCCCCTCCTTCCACCTCTACTCGAGAACATTTTGCACTCTCCACTTTCTTCTTCATTCACTTTGCCGTTCCTTGAGCCCGGCGCTTTAGCCGTTCTTGGATCGCCTAGTGGCTGAACGCATTCGAGTGTGCAGCTCGCGCTCGGCTTTCTCTCAGCTCGCGCGCGCGCGCGCTCGTCGAGAGGCCGCTCATTGATGAATTCGCTTTCGAATGAAAAATCAAGGGAAAGAAGTGGCGGCCGGGACGAGGAGGAGAAGAGCTTTCCACGATGGCTCTTGGAACAGTCCAACTTCCTCGAGCAGCTCGGCAGCGCCTGTCTATACACATACCGCAAGCCGCAGAGCTGGGAGAGTCTTAACAAAACGCAACGCAAGCGCCGGCGCTTATGCCTCGCTTTCAATCTCGCTCACTGGCTCGTTCGTCTCTCTCTCTCACTTGCGCTTGTGTACACAACGTCGGAAATCGCATCGTATCCATCCTCGAAAGCTCCGGAGCACGCGCGCCGTTTTTTCCGGTCAAATAATCGTCCTTCCCTCGTTTTATCCTCGGCTCTCTCTCTCTTTCTCTCTCTCGTCACGTTGACACTTCCGCCTCCCTTCCGCAGCGCAGCCGAGCCAAGATAAGAAAAAAAGTTTCTCTCTCTTTTTCTCTCTCGTCGTCGCGCGCTTTTGTATCAGTCGCAGGCGTACGTTTCGCCTGCTCAATACCTACGCCATCCTTCTCTTGCGCGCGCGTTTTTTTCCATCGTTCTCTATCTGTCAGTCGGCAATTCCGCTCATCTCTCTCTCCCTCTCTCACTCTATATCTCCGTCTTTCTCTCTACCTCATTCCTTTTGCCTAGCACGCCGGATGCTTAAGTACACCGTGTTCTTCTCTCCTTACCGCGCTCTCTCTCTCTCTCTCTTTCCCTTCTATATACCTACTCGCTGCTAGCTGGCTGGCGTGCGCGTATTATATAGCGATCGATCGTCTTGGTGCGCTTTTCCAGCTCACTTGCAGAGCCACGTACGTGTGAGCAGCCGTTTCCTTGGATTCTGGAGCGCACACGAGGATAGGTGCGCGCCGCACGTTCTCACTCTCTCAACTCCCTTTTTCTCTCTCTATCGGCGTAAAAGAGAGAAGAGTGCGGCTTTTTTCTCGTGCGAATTTTCCCCTCATCTTGTCGCCCACTTAGAACCGCAGCCGGAGCACTCGACGACTGTGCAAAGATGACGGAGTAAGGATTCACGCCGAGAGATAGAGAGCTATTTTTCTAATTACAGGAAGGTATACGGGAGAGAGCTAGCTTTCAATTTATCGGCTCTAACGCTTGCTGTCTCCTGCAGATTTTTTGCGCTCCTTTTGCCCCCTTCGCTGTGTGAGCACGTGTGCGCAGCGCGAGCTTAACGGCCGCAGTGTACAGAGGAGAAAAATGAGACGAGCGCGCGAGCGCCAGTAGCGAAGAGACGATTTGTTCAGTCGAATCACGCGCGCATTTTCGCTGCGGCCAAGAATATCTTCTCTCATTCAATATCAATTGTGTAGTGACGAGAATGGAATTGAAGATGCCGCGAGCGAGCTGCGGGGGGGGGCGTCGACGGTTTCCGCGCAAGAGAAAGAGCTTCTTTAACTCGATGGAAAAAAAGAGAGAATAATGGAAAGAAAAATACACGGGGATCCGATCCAATTCTGCGGGTGTCAGCGCTATATTCCCCGGCCCAACTCGTCCCAAGATTTGCGCGAGCGCGCTCGCGTTCTGCTGCTGAGGCGAAATTTATTGGCTTTATGACGTAAAATAGCAATAACACGAAAATTTCTATAAACTTTGATAGCGCAGCGAGTTTCGCGAGATGAGAATAAATATTTTCGAAAATTATACACGACTAATACCTGAAATGCTAAAGTAAGAAAGTGCAATTGTTCGTAAAACCATGTTAATCCGGCATTATCTTAAGCCAGTCGCGAGCCCTGGGGGCATAATTTCCGAGTAAACAAGCGACTGGCAGCGGGCAAAAAAGCCAGATATACATTTGATTTAGCCGGGCGTTTTAAAACAACAAGCAGATTAGACGAACAAGAGGTGGCGGAAGCTCGAGATAATGAGGGAGGGAACAAAGACGAAGTGGCTTAAATAATGTCAAGAATGCGGCTGTTTACAAAAGGTGTTATGCGCCGCGGGCCAAAAGGAAAAAACAATGAGAGCGGAAGGGGATCAAGAGGGGAGAAAAAAGAAGACGACCAAAGAAAAGCGTATTAGGAGCTTTCGCGACTTCCCACCTGCTGATTCGCCGCCTCCTCCCGCCCCTTTGCCGCGAATGAAGCTCACGCACTTATGCTTACGCGCACGACAAACGCACTTTGAATATGCTCGACGCGAATTTAAGAAACCATTGCATAATGCATTGCTTCTCCTGCCACTTAACGTCTTTGAGTTTTTCTCGAGTATTAAATTAATTTTCTTTCCGAGAGCGTTTTTAAAAGCAAACCTGCAGGCCGCGCGCTTTCTTTAGCCCGCGACGATAAAAGCGGAGCGCGACGCGCATTGCAGATGGAATTATTTGTGCTATTTGCATCGCGGCGAGCTTTTTGCGTTGTTGCCAAATATTGATAATTTTTTAGCTTGTTCATTGGATTTTTGCGAAAATTAAATTGTATCTGGTTGTAATCATTTTCGCTCGTTTTTTTTTTTATAATAACAATGTTTATTTTAATTAAGGTGATGTATCAAAATTTTATTAAACGTAAATTACATCAAATTATTCTGAATTATTACGAAAAATCAAAACTTTTTGTTTTCACGTTATTCATATTTTTGACTTTCAAATTTTCATTTATCATTTGAACAAGAAAATATTTTCATAAAGCTTAATCTGACTTTATTGTACTCGTAATAAAGCATTCAACTGTTTCAGGAAAAATATTTATGTGTTAATTAATTAATTTCAATTAAATTGTTCACTGTTAGGTAAAATTTATTTTATAATGATATTTTGATATAAAAATTTTTAATTTTTACAAAATACACGAGTCCTTCATTATTGTTTACATATATTCATAATTATATTGAAATGTTTTTTGCAAATTATACTAACTTCGTGTGATATCGGTATAATTTATTATATTTAAATTTAATATTAATATTTTTACAACATACATTTTACTCAAATAAATTCTTTTTTCGGTTCGAATTATATTTAATTCGAAAACTTTGTTAATATTCAAAAAAATCATTCAAATGCCATTTTTTTGCGTTGTTAGCATGATCCATTCTTATTACTTCAGTGATGGTACATATAATTGACCATACTCTGTCTTAAGCTGTCACTAATAAGATAAAAATACATACCAATATCTATCTATGAGCTGAACATTACAAAATTGAATAAAGTCGAGAAATACTCATTTTTTTAATTACAGTTATGTCATATAAAAAAGATTAATAATTAGTTTTTATTGCAAACTTAATGATTCAATAAAATTGAATAATTATTTCTCTGTTAAATATTTATTCGATAACTATAAATTACAGTATTTAATACATTTTTAATAATTTTTTTAATACAAACATTACAACAGATTAATTTTTTGATAAGATTTAACATAAAAATTTACTTTATTCAATAGCATAAAGTTCATTTAAACTTTGGAAGTATAAGAAATGAACTAATTTCATTGAACTACAAATTCGCTATAATCCACTTTCTATCTTTCACTATAATTCGTACGCCGTTTCACCGCAATGAGGACACATGAACAGTAACACTTAAGAATGTATTTTTGTTATTTATAAATTACCATTTTTTAATATATCCCACATGGAGAAAAAAAATTATCTTGACAATAAAAAATTAATTGATTAAATTAAAAATTTGTTGAATAAAAGAAGCTTAATAAATTTAATTAAGTATGAAATATAATAATACTTAATTATAAGAATACTTAGTGAAGTTATTAAAAAAAGAATTTCTGTGTAAAATCTTATTTTCCTTTTAGGAGCTATTCAGAGGTGTTCTTTAAGTCTATAGTATTTGTTACTTTTATCCTATTGTTCCTCGGAATCACCCCCTATCGCCAAACAGTCTTTGCCGCTTGCGCACAAAGCCATTAAAATCATCCTTCCCCCATTGTCGCGTAACCGTATTAAACGCTCTCCTCCCCCCTCCCCCCTCTCTCACTCTTGCTCTCTCTCTTTCTCACTCCCAACTCGCAGCGATATTTCGCACCGATGCTCCCCGCCGGGCTCGCGCTATATCCCCGCATTGTCTCTTCCGGCGGAGCTAATAAGATTCCCCTTTGAGACGCCGGGGCGTCGCTTCCTTCCTTCCTTCCTTCCGTTCGGCATTTCGGTTTCAGCCTCGCGCGCGCGTGCAAAAATCAATGCAATGTTCCTGGGGATCCCCGCCGCGTCTAATAAACGCCAGGCCGAATTAAAATCGCGAGCCGCGCGCGCGTCCCGTCCGATGAGCGTCGAGCTTGCGACAATGTCCTCCAGCCCCGTAAACAGCGGCCCGGTAATACGGCAACGTAATTTTATCAAGGCAAAAAGCAGGCCGAGCGTTGCCCGGCTTTTCTTATTCCTCCTCCCTCCCCTTCTCCCGGGGAAAGCTCGCTTGCGCGCAGCGAGCGGCCCGTATATATGAAAGCGCACCGCGGGGAGTTTGTAAGACTCTGTAAATTCAACTGGAGCATTCCCCGGAGCGAACTTTGTCAAAAGATAGCTCCCCGCGCTTTCTGGATTATAATTTCTGTTAGTAGCTCAGCCGCAGAGAGCGAGAAACGCGCGCGCGCGCGGGGCGAGAGGCCGAGAGAGGCAAGCGTGCGCTCACGCCAGTCCCGCCGAGTATATACCGCGCGCACGGGAGTATATATAGTTTTGAGCTGCTATACACGAGTGAGCACGAGTGTAACGCGCGCAAGCGACACTAGGTCGAGAGAGGGAGAAACGGCTGCTATATAGCTCAAGCATCTTCTGCACGTTCAGAAAGAGAGGAACTACTCTGCTCTTCCTCTCCTTCTACTTACCTTTCTCTCTCTTTATTCGCCAAGACAGGGCCCCGCCAGTCTTGACGTTTACATAGGCCGCTATATCCGCGCTAAACTATACCGTTTTTCCTGCGAGGCTGAGCTGATGGCTGTTCAACGTAGCTATCGCGCGCGAAAATAGGCGAACGAGCGAATATGAAGGAGATTGCGCTCTTCGTATCTCCGGTGATGCGGTATATGTATATAGAAAGAAAGACGAACGTCCTCACCTGAGCTATATCTAAGCAAATGACTTTTCCAAGCTTTTTATTACACTTGTAGTAAATACATGCGAATGATCGACTGAACTGCAGAACTGAGAGAATTGGACTGCGGCTATGGAGGAACTGATAGTTAGTTTGAAGCACAGCCCTGCGAAGTCACGAAACTTACCGCTGGCCTAATTACACTTCGATATTCCCATCTCGCGAAGCTATACGACTCGCATTTGCTCCGCTCGGTAAACTCCGATTATTTCTTAATAACCAGGGCTAAGGGCAAAGGTCCAAATTGCCGGTAATGCAATCGTCCCTAACGAGAGCAGCTCTCGTATAAATTTTCGCCCAACGATCTCGAAAAGCGTCTTCATTTCAATAACACCGTCATAAATATTTGAGATTGTACGCAGCGTTAAGAAACACGCTGCGCGCCCGACGCCCTAATGTAAGAGGGGTGCATAATGCCTCGAAAAATACAGGAGAATATTGTTTTCGCATTATTACACCGGCATTGTCGCTAAAGACAAATAGAGAATCCGTGGCGGCGCCCTCGGGCTTTTTTCCCCGGCTAGCTATACGAGGGCACTCGACTGTCGAATTCCAATCGCGGCGGCCCGATCGGAATGAATCTATTTATCTTCGTTCGGCGACAAAGACGCAGACGACTTCTTATGGGGGGGAGGAGTGAGAGAAAGCTGGAGGCCGAGACTGTTTCTCTCGAGTGGAGTAATTGAAAAAACGACGCATTAGGGCAGTGTCTGCACGCGCCCGCGCGAGACGACACGTGCGCCGGAGGAGAAAAGAAACACAGAAATGAAATAAAAAGAATCGTGCAAAAAAAAGAGAGAGAGAGGAGAGAAGGGGAAAAGACAGACAGAGAAGACACAGAAAGCGACGACACACTTTCTGTCCCCCCTCGAAGAGCTAATGCCTTTCCGCCTACAAAGTGGTTTATTATATCGCCACATTACCAACTGTCTCGTTCGGTTCTTCATGAATAATTTACTCGAGTTCTCTATTGGCTAAGCGAGCAGAGCAAGGGAGAAGTCCATATCTCGTTCTCTCTCTCTCTCTCTTCCTTGCGCGGGCGCGTCTGCTTTTTCCACTTGACGATGTCATATGTACCTCCCGCAGCCTCCCCCCAGTCTTGATCCCCTCTATTTTCTTGGGCTCCTCTTTATCTTTCTCCTTCTGCTTCTGAAATTTAAATTTTTTTTTCATCCGTCTCGCAGTCTACTCCCCGCCGCGTAACGGAGTTTACACTCGGCGAGCAGCTTCCGCCGAAATGATTGTATTTCAAGTCGCAAAACTTCGCCTCTCTCCCGGCTAGTCCTCGGCCCTGTGTGTACATCCGGCGCTGCTGAATCCCAAAACAGCTGCTTCATTTAATAAGAAGCAGCGCGGCGAGTTTGCGTTTTTGATCGATTGCCAGAGAGCGGATGGAAACTTGCCGGCCTATATAAAAGAGAAATAAAACGAGCCAAGTGTTTACACTGCTTTCTTTTTTATTTCTTCGCCGATGCTCGCCTGGCATTCGAAACGATAATTTGAGAGTTGGAAGCGACGCGTTTTTTTAAAGCGATTAACTGTTTAGTGTAATTTGAGGCAGAGCGTTGTGTCGTGAAAAAGTTTGGAGAACGAGCTTTAAAATTTTTAGAGCTCAAAGTCGAGAGATGCGTTCCGCGCAGCCTGCGGGAATAATCGTTTTATGGCCAAGTTTTAAGAGTAATTCCTCGAAACTTGATTTTGATAGGCGTATCATTCAACTCTGTAATTAAAAGAAGCAGAAGTCGTCTGGTTAATCCCGCTAAATAGATATTGAAAAACTTATTAACAAAAACTCATTACGCTCACAACATGGCATAAAGTATGAAATATTAGATGTCTACTTTTTATGCGTAATTAAAAAAGGATCCACGTAACATTCTTACCTTGCGCTCAAGTAACATTAGTTTCTTCAAAACAATAAACCTTTTTAGAAAATGCATTTTCGCACAGGGTCATTAGCATCAGTTACTCTCCTCTGCTAGTAAAACAAACCAATGCTAAAAAAAAGAAGGAGTAGAAATCTACTTTAGAGTTAATGACATTCCAGCCTGGAAGATTCACAAGCAGTATTTTCGTTGAGAATCCAGATGAAAAAAATGACAGCGGACTAAGACGGTAATTTAATTCACGGCTCGCCTAGATATAAGGCGCCAACTCTGACTGCATACCTACCAACTAGCATCGTTCTCACGTCTCTCAGAGAATTGCAGTGCCTGATAACGAGATCTCGGAGATTCTATATAACTTTTTCTAAGTGAGAATCTCTCATTCGTGCTAACGAGTGGCGGAACGTGAATGTTTGGGCTTGAAATTTGGGAGTTTTATATCTATGATTATCTGAAGAATTGACATTCTTAAATTGCTATACCAAATTATTCATTTTTATCTAATTTTTATTTAATTTCTAAGGGAGTTTCAATTTGTTTACATTGAATTTTATACAGGCTAATTAAATCTTTAAAAAGCATGATTATTATTTTCAGCATTTATCTGTAATAAATGGCAATAGGCCTAGTTATTAATATTAAAACTGTTTAAATAAATATAAAATATTTAAAAGATGACAAATCTGTTTTAATCAGATATAAATTTTTGTATCACATAAAAAAGAAAATTTTTGTTATTTTAGCTTAGCCAAAAAATTATAGTAATTCTCAACTAATAGTTTCGCCTGACATCTGGTATCTAAAATTAATGTAATATTTCTCATTTTCTTTGTACTGTACATTTAAGCAATAATAACTATACTGTTAGCAATTTCATCTTTCATGGTTATATTTTCTTAATTATCTTAAAATTTTAATGTCTTCCTTGATTAATCTTTACTTTAGATTATTAAAACGATACGTTGCAGTAAAGATGAAATTTCAGTCTCATAGACAAATGTTTTTATAATAAAACAGAATTTTATTTGCGGATACCCGTTTTTATGCATATTTTTATTTATCTTGGAATATTTTGTTATTCAATATTACATTTATTACCTTCTTATAAGAACTAATGAAAGCTATTGATGTTCGCCTAAATTTATAAAATTTGAATATAAATGAAAATGGGTTAAGAATAGAGTATATTATTAACAACCGAAGCACTTTATTTTTATTTTCTACAAAATCTCTAAAATACATTTTTATAATATAAAAGCAAATTCATTTATAAATACTAAGAAAAATTTACTATGCTTCCTTTTATAGTACATTAATAGAAAAGATCATTTACAGTTTATAAATCGGAAATATTTGCTCTGAGCGAACATACAGAGAAGTTTCCGTGACTATTTTAGTCAATGTTAGCTGTTGTTAATTGAGCTGAAGCATATTATAAACTACTTCAGCATTGATTCCAAGTTCTATTTGCACAAATTTCTGATATTTTCGTATATAAGAACATAAAAACAAATTGTAAGTTCACATACTTCTTTTGCTTATAGTTTTTTGCTACTTTGGTAAAATCCTGGTAAAATCGACGATAAAACCTAGATGCAAAATTAGATCCGTAAGCGACAAACGCATTCATCAAATCTATTTTCTTGTGACTTCTCGACATAGTTTATCAAGTTCAAATTTTGTGTTTTCGAGAAATTCAGGTTTTAATCTTTAAATATGTGCCTGAAATAGAAGAAAAGAAGTTGAAATCTAATTCCTTTTCCTTAGTTAATAAATAAAAGTTGTCGTTATCGATTTCCTTCGAATCAAAATATTTATTGCGATGTCGGCTTAATGTTTATTACGTAGTAAGTTTTGAAAAGGGGGACTAGTGAGTTTCTTAAAACGTAGACTTCCCAATAAATATTTTGGTTCGAAGAAGATCGATAACGACAATTTATATTTATTAAGTTACCTTGAACGATAGATTCTTTCCTACTATTTTCTAAATTAAATTAAAACTTTTAAAAACAAGGAATTATTGTATTTATTTAACAATAGCCCGAGAGAGAAAGAGAGAGAGATTTGTAATTAGATGAAAATTCTATTTAATATTTATCCAATATAAAATTTACAATATAATATTATTATATACTTTGAAAAATATGCTTGCGTTTATAATTTTTTTTTTTTGTAAAACATAAACTAAAATGCAGTTAAATATGAGAAAATTGCGTGAAATTTTCAGCTGTGCAATACAAATTATTCACGTTGAGAACATTATTATAAAGAATAATAAATAATTAACAAATTAAAACACGAATTTAGACAATGTTAATTATACGGGTAATTTAATTGCGTATCCACGATGAAAACAGTATTTTAAATTTTAAATTTTAATCATTACAATTCCACTGGTACATATACCAAAAGGATATAAAAAAGATTATACAACTAAACTAGCGCAATCAAAGAAGAATCTGTAATAAGAAATCTATCCAAAAGTTAATTGAAAACTTCATTTTCTATTCCACCCGAAACTTCCCACTTTAGCCTGCATTTCGAATACCCATCAACCGCGACATCATCCAGCTTCATACCCCAAATCCACCTTCAAGACGATGATCGCAGCTCACCTAATAAGCCCCTATCCCCTAACCAGGCCGAAGAAAGCGACCACTCCGCCACGCGTCAATTGCCGTTATTAAGCCGTTAACGCGGCCGTTACGAGCCTCGCGCGGACCTTCGTACTCGCGCGATAACCGCGAGGGTGGGTAAACAGCTAGAGCAGGGCTGAGACGCTGCTTCTCCTCCCAGAGTACGCTCGGGCATTCTACGACGCATCTTATCAAGCCGACACGTATATACGCGGCAGCGATGCGTGTGTTTGTGCTCGCGGCTTTACGAGCTCGTGCAATACATGCAGCTCGCTCGAGGCGCGCTATGGTAATTCCAGGGTAGCTAGATTTAGTTGCGCGAGCGCGACAATCGCGCTGTACTCGGATGCATAGGGGGGTGCTTCGCTCGTTAGCGCGGAGCGGCAAGTAATACGTCGATTGTCGTTAAGGAAGGCACGAATCCTCGTGTTTGCAGACACGCCGAGGTTTGAAAAACAGTTCTGCACCTCGCGCTCTCTGCTACCTTGTTAGGCGAGCCGAGAATTCGCGCACGCGTGCGCACGTATAAATTGTGTCAGTGCTGTTGGGCTAAATATGCACGCGATAGGGGGAGAATCTCGGGAGCATCCAGGTGAATAGGCGGAGGTTAATGGCGCTTATGTAGTCGAAGAAACATTCGAATGAAATTTTTAAGTGAATTTCATTTGAGAAACGCTGCTTTTGTTAATGTTAAGCCGCGAATTTTTTGCCAACTTTAGCGTCATTATCGGCTGTGCGCACGGCTGATTGGAGCTGTCGAAAAGCTGCTTTTTCGCGAAATAATAAAGAGCGTATGCACCTCGTTAGCGCTCTGGGCTTTCGACGTTTTTCTATCTCTCGGGACGCTGTGTACTGGGGAGAAAAAAATAAATGATAGCTTTGAGGAGAGGTTTTTTTAACGAAGGAACGCGCACTCGACTTGGCTTTTGAATGTTGACAATCATTTTTTCGCGAGCGATTTGTTTTTCTTTCTTTCTTGGGAGCATCGATTTTTAATGTCAGGCGAACGATTAGTTTCGTTTCGAACGGGAAATTCTGTGCTTGCGGGATGCTGGCTGGGAAGTCGAGATGTCGTTGAATGTAGAGCGAAGCATCAAATTAATGTGAAAAAAAAAATAAAAACTGATTTTTTATCGGTTTCTGGATATATTTTTAACAAATGAGAAGGAATACTTCATTCTTGATTGACAATTGAATCTCAATTGACATTTCCGATAATATCATATGCATTATTGATTATACCGGAAACTCCTCGTTACGTTGATGTTCTTTATTTAAATAGCTTATAATAGCGAGAAATTTTCTAAAAATTGAAAATTAAATACAAAATGGTGGATTCATTTGTGTATTTTTAAGAACAAAGAAAATCTTTTTAGGGTATAAAGCCTATTTGAATTTTTTATCAGATATATAGGGAATCCATGGATTGTAAGCGAATTACTTTGCGAGTTATGTCTAGAAGGGTTGATTTTCTGTTCGAAATAAAATGTTATGCTTATTCCAAAAAACCCTTAGAAATTTTAATTTTTATTATATTATTTTAAATAATAATAAATAAATTGCTTCTACCAGAATATTTTTTTCAATTTCATTAAAACTAGGAGAAAAACTTTTTATTCCAGTTACATTCATAAAATAAGATTTTTATAAATGCGATGAAAAATCAAGGAATCGTGGATGAAAAGTTGGATAAAAATTAGTGTCTTAATATCATAAATCATACTTTGGAACTTTTAAGGTAATAAACGTAACGTGAAAAATAAACTCAGGAACGTAAGTTAAAGAAAAATCGATCTTAACTACACATCATTTCTTGAAAATATAAAATCTTGAGTACTTGCACGTATCACAAAAAATAAAATGAGCTCTTCTAGCTCTCAGGTTACGATGCCAAATATACGAAATGATTTTATACTGTCTTCAAAGATAACAAAATCCTTTATAGTTTTACAACTGGTGAAACGAAGTATGAATTTCAATAAAACAAGATTTTTTTCTCATTATTGTAAAAATAAGATCTTTTAGTATGAACATATTATTTTGAGCGGACTGCTTTTTCAGAATTTCTTTTCAATAAAATAAAAATTATAATGTCGAGTATTCTTCTATAATGTAAAATAATAAGTGAAATTATTTTCAGACGAAAACAAATATGGATTTTATAAAAAATTTCATATATATTTTTTATTTAACGCAGTACCTGCACACATCTCAGCTTGCATTATAAAATTTACTTCAACGCGAGTAAAGTTTCAGTAGTACATTTTACTTTTGTATTAAAATTATGATTTTGAAATATTTATATATTTACATATCAATTTAAATAAATATTTTGTGAACTTTTTGATAAAATTTTTCCTGAAAAAGCAGTGTGCACATAATATTTCTACAACACATTTTCTGTATATATCTGAAATGATTTAAAATATTTAGAAAAAAGTGTAATACTAACTTTCTCAAACTAAATATAATTTTCAAGTATTTTTAATACTTCATATAATAAGCCTTTAGATATCTTACAGAAATACAAAAATGTTTCATGAAAATTTTCTCGTTGAAATAGATTGTAACAGGTTCCTTGTACTTTCATTTCCTCCAGCTCGATCTTCTAGCCAAAGTATAGGAAAAATTATTCTGCCAAAAACTTACTTGCAGCAATCACAATAATATTAGCTAAACCGAGCAAAAAAAGCGAAATGCTAATCGAGCCAGAAAAGAAAGTAAAGGAAGAAAAAACAAAGCATAACAAAGTAAAAAAATGAAACAGCCGGCTGTACGTAATGGGTAGATTAAGCAAAAAAATAAGAAATCCCCGAATACTGGCTTCGTCAGTTCCACTCGACGTACTCTTTCTCCTCTGTTTAGCGAGACTCGGCCGAGCGGCTAACCGCCCTCATTGTTAGGGAAAATTCAATAAGGCCGAGAGAAAGAGAATAGACATTTATATATATTTATACACAGCTGAAGGCTTGCAAGGACGAGAAAAGTACAGAATCTCGCGCGGCCAGGCCATTGAAATCGCGGAAGAGAAAGAGAGAGAGAAAGCTTGAAATTCAAGACGAATGAAAAATCCGAGCGCAAGAGGCAAAGCGAGAAGGAGAGCCGGTGATATATACGCACTCGCAGAGCGAAAAACGCGACCCGGTTATAGCCCCCGTCGCGGAACTGTCGAAGCAATTATTCTAATGGCCTTTTTGCCCGATGACGTAGCCAAGAGAGCGGCCGAAAGGTTTCGCCGAGAGAACGAGCCGGCCGGCTACGTTTCGCCTATAGCTCAACTGATCATCCTGACTCTCTCGTGACGTGTGTCCCTCGTTATCGCGACGACCGGTTTCATCCCCCCCCCCCTTCCACCCCCACTCCACTCTACTTCACTCCTTGTATCTTCTCTCTTTCTCTCTCAGTCTTACGGCACTGCGAATGAGTGTGCAAATCGAGCAGAAGCCAAGAAAGCGGTCCGGCTCTCTTTCTCTCTTTCGTCGTGGTAGTGGCCGACGGCACCCGACCCTAATCTACTTAGCGCTCAAGATCTTGCGAGTCTTGTCGAGAGGGGAGGGAGGGCTGGGAGGGCGACGACGTCGGGGACGTCTTCGTTCGCTGTGTAATCTCGCGCGTTTCGCTCTATGGAAATTTGCCCGTTCCGAGAGAACGAGAGAGCGTATTTCATAATTAAGAGGGTTCACCAAGAGAGAGAAAGAGAGTTGAGCTCGCTCTCTGAACTTTCGAAGCCGATCTGTGCTTGCGCTTCTCTCGTCTTGCTGTGTTTTTAGATATAGCTTTTTACCTCTGGCGCTCGCGAGTTTTCGAATTCCGTAGGCGGCGCTCGGGCTTTTGTTTTTGCCCGAACGCTGTATCGATTTTTTTTTTACAGAGCTAAATTGAATAAAATGAAGAAAGTTTTGCAGTACGAATTTCAAAGTTGCCTCCTCGCGTAATGACGCGCGTTAAAAGTTCGAACAAATAAATATAATAACGCTCGCACTTCAATTCCACTAATTGGATTGGATTACAAGTTAAAATGTGTTTCTAGTGCCTTCGGAAAAACAAGCCTTGTATTTAAGCGAATGCGTGGGAACGTAAATATGGGATTAATCTTCATTTCACTCGCAGCGTAAATAAACTATCATTATTATTTTCTATTTTTTTAATAATAAACGTTATTGACCAATCTAGTAAGTATTTCATTAGTACAGTAAACACGCTCTCCACCTCTGCCTGAAAAAACATGTTTTCGCTTTAGCTATAAACGTTATCGTAAACAATAAATTATTTCCACATGAGCGGAAATCCGATATTTCAATTAAGCAAGCCGACTTAATAATCCAAAAGTTAAAACTGTCAAAAAGCTCCTGGACCAATTCCAGCTCTCACGTAACGAGCGCTCAATCAAAATCTTACAATGCGAATCACTTCCAGTCCCGACAACGCGATCCCCGACGCGAGATCCGGCGTCACCAATAAAACGACGCTTCTTGACGCTTTCCTCTGTCCCTCTGACAGTGGGACGGCTGCCGGCTGGATCCTCTATATTGCCGTCTGATTGGCCGCAACGGCGGCGGCGGCACGGACGTCCCCGGGCACGTCGCGCATGACGTGTGACGGTGTCTAACTCCAAGCGGCGCGCGGCGCGGCACGTACACATCCCCGGGATAAGCATTCGTTTCCAATCCCGGCTATGGAGTCAAATGATCCTCTTGATTTATGGGGATCGTCCGGCCTCGAAGGGGGTGTGCTCGCAGGCGCGCGCTATTCCATTTACGACGACGGCGACGATCGAGTTTTCTATTGCAGTCGGACGGAAAATCCTTTTTGCCGTTCGAGAGAGGGAGGGAGTGGGAGAGAGAGAAAAAATGTTGTATTTCTTGTTGAAATAGGGGATTTTTTCTCCAGGGTCGACGTTTACGGCGAGAGACAGGGTCGTTTGAATTTAGGGGAGATTTAGCAAAAAAATGACGTATAAATAAATCTTTTCTCGGAATAACGCGGGCATTGAAAAAATTGCTGAATACAAACAAACTGTTTGTTTGAGATAACGCTGGCAAATATTTGCCCGTTCAATTTTAAATGGTAAAAAACGAAAGCGAACGGTTGAATGTTTCGAAAATTTATTTTTAAATTAAATTAACCGAACTTGAAAACATGATTTCTCGAAGTAAACAAATTATTCTTTGCACGATTCGTGAAATGAAAATCATGGACTAAAGAAAGCAGGCCGCGTCAAGTCAAGCGATTGGGAATCCCTCTTTTCTTTTCCCAGGCACTCGGCTTTTTTTCGATGCTAGGGGCAGTTCTTTCAACCTTTTTTCCGGAAAAGTTTTTCTGCTTTAAGTCAAGCATAATTGAATATTTTTCTCTGGTAAATTTATGAAATAGTAATTTCACTTTCATGCCCCACATACAGAAAATAATACAAAGGAAAAAATATCATCATCCTGAAATAATTGTACCTTCTCACACGAACTTTAAATCTCTTTCAAACTAGTTCCACTTAAAAAAAAAAATAGAAAAGATTTCAAAATCGGATCGTATTCCAAGGAACTTCTTATCCAACATCAAATATTACCTCGGGAAGCCAGAGATTTTGAATTCCCATTCTATTCGTGTTTTATTCATAAGATTTCTCTCCCCTCCCTTCTAACCTTTAAAGCCCCCGTCAGCGAAAACACGAGAATATAAAACAATTAATCACCCCGGAACTTATGATCAATTTAAAATCCATTTGGCATTAAAAGCTCAAATTAGAGCTTAAAAGTCAAATCCCCCCTCGCGCCATCGCATTTCAATCCCAAATATGGCTGGCACGCGCCAGGGACTGTTATGCTTGCAGAAGCGGAGAAAAATACTCCTTCTTCTTCTCCTCTCGGCTGCCGCGGAAAAAAAGGCCACTGCGCTCCCTTAATCTCCATACGAGGCTTTCAAGCTGCCGAGTAAATTCCCCGCGCGCGACTCCAGGGGGAGAGAGACAGCCGCAGTAGCGGCGGTGCTCCTGAAAAAACACAGTGTACATCCCCCCATTGTGATGTCGGAGCTCGCCGGAGCGCGCCGACTTATCTATCGCTCCTATTCCTATTCAGCGCCGAGCCCCGGCTAAGATGAAAGCGCGGGAGAGAGACGGCTTTTGCCGCTGCGCGAGCTTTCTTTAGGCGCAAGCTCCCGGGCACACGATCCGCCGCGAGGCTTTTCGATTAGGAATCGCATTCCTCCGATTCCTTTCACATGCATCTCCGCACGCTTGCTTTCTCCTCCGGTTTTTACTTCTTACCGCGCCTTCTCCCGCACATATTACCACGGCGGATCTCTATCTGCAAAGGGGGGAAAGAGGATACAGAGCGGGAAAAGTAGGTCGCAAGCTCGAGCGATGCAACAGATCCACTCCGGCGGATTTGCCGCAATTTTAAAATGACGACTTTAACTCCGCGGACGCGAGAGAGCACGAGCCCTTTGCCGGAAGGAGAGAAGGGAGAGAGAGAGAGAGAGAGTTGCCCCTCACAGCCTCTCTCTCTTTCTCTTATCCGGAGGTTAAGTTCTTCTTCTTCTGCCACTTCTTTTTTTAGCCTCCTTTTTTTTACTCGACCCGCCGCCGCAGTCTGTAAGCTCCCGAAAGAGTTTTTCAGCTTCATAATTAATAAGACTTCTTAGTAGCCAAGAACTTTCGTGTTAATAAAATTATAAAAGCAGATTTTTTTCTTTTTTTTTTAACCCAGCCAAGCGCGCTCGAGACTTTCCCCCGCGGTACGAAAGTGTGGCTTCTCGGCCTACCGCCGAATATTCTTGAGCATGTTTTGATTATGGTTGTTTATTTGAATTTCATATCAATCGCGTCTTTCCCCCTAATTAGCATCTTGTCGAAAGTAACTTCCCGGCCGAGATGAAATGGGCGCGTTCGCTCGCGAGGAAAAACGAGAGAGCCCAGTTTCAAAGAGATATCAGAAATTCTCTTTCGCCACCTAACTTTTCTAAGCGCGGCCGTTCGACTTTTAATAATTTTGAAAGACTCGAAAAAAGAAGATTTTACGAAATTCCTCTCATTTTCTGTCGCTTTGAGCACAGTCGCGCCGGGTTATTTATTTCCAAAAGACTTTCATACACGAGAAACATGTTTTATTCATGCTCGCGCGAGCGGCCATCACGGCTTTTATCAGTATTCCTTATTAAACTACACAAGGCCCTCAACAAGGCCGGCGATCGCTTAATTAAAAACTTTTCCACTTGAAAAACATCCGAAAACTTGGGCTCCCTCCTTCCCCGCCCCCTGCCCCCATCGCGAAAACAAAAGTTAATCAATCTGCTTATTTGCTTCGAAACTTTTCATTACATCGGAGTCAAAGGCATCCTTCGGCCCTTTCCCCCCTGAAAAAAGCCAGCGGCGGCCTCTGGAAAATCCAGGACGAGGGGGCGAGCCGGCGGATAATCGCGGCGACGTTGATTAGAGAAGCGTCAAATGTCCCGTTCCGGCCGAAAGTCTGCTCCCTCCTTGGGTACGGAAATTCCGTATTTCAAGCCTAATAGCCACGGGGGTGGTGGCCGCGCTCGGTATGAATTTGCATCGCGGGCAAGCCGAGCTTGCGAGAGAGAGCAGCTGCCACACGCGTAGACGGGAAAAGGAAGCGGGCAAGGGAGAGAGGGTAAACGAAGCGAAGGCGCTGGCGGCAAAGTACTTTGTCACGAAGGAGCTTAAATCGATTTAGCGGCTCTGCGCGTCGGCCTCCCCGGAGCGCGAGAGAACTCACACGTATACACAGCGAGAGAGGGCCGCGTTCATTTTTCCTATATACACAGAGCTCGCTCGGCTACTGGCTCTTTTTCATTTTCGCCAGGCGCTGTCAAAACTTGCGAGCTTTCTCGCTCGGCTGTATATGCCGGGCGCACACAAGGCCCGCATGCGCGCAGCGCGACGCTCGGTACACAGATAACGAACTGATAAACAAACGGGCAAACACACGCGTCAGAGAGCCAGAGCGCATATACGCAGGCAGTCTCGCAAGCTCGCAGATGGCCATGCATACATGCACGCGGATAAATAAATACACAGCCGAAGAGCCGGCCAGCGCGCTCGTGTATATATGTATCCACGCATCGCATGAATAAACGAACGGAGCTTCGAGGGAGGAAAAAGAAACAAACAGACGGCCGGGGAAAGTGACGAGGATAGCAAGCGCACGAATACTTAGTTCTGGCTAAGCTCGAGCTTAGGCGCGTGCGTGCATACACAGTGTTACGCCGTGAGGAGAGAGAGAGAGAGAGAGGAAGGGGCTTGAACTTGGGCCGTTATCGCCTCGAGGGTATCAGCGCCGCAGGGAGTTAGCGGGAGACAGCTAGCGGCAATCAGCGATGTCAAGCGGCGGAGGGAGCGAGTAGGCGGATTAATCCTAATCGAAGGCTAGCAGAACCAGCGGCTCCTTACCTACCTCCTCCCTACGCTCTACAGCTCTCCCGCGCCCTATTAACGGAGCGCGCGCCAGCTCGTGTACACGTAAGATCGCATTAGCAGTATAGGCCTCGCTACTTGCACACACACACATATATATATATATATGTACATGTATATACGAAAGCATCAGAGACACGGAGAAGCGCGAGAGTAGAGGAAGAGAGAGAGAGAGAGAGAGAGAAAGCGACAAAGAGGCTTAAGCACACCGCATAGTTGGTAAACAAGTTACAGCAAAGTTCGCGAGAGGGAGAGAGAGAGAGAGAGAGAAGGAGGCGGCCTCTGGCGCGCTCAACTCGCGAGTGCTATAACGAGATTTATCTGATCTACGACACGCGAGCCTCGCGCCTGCGCGCCTCGAGTGCTGTAATTCTTGAGGGCTGCTGCTGCTGCTTCTGCCACTGGTGCTGCTCTAATTTATACAAAAGCAAAGATAGGCGCGGGATTTGGCCAAAAGAGAAAGAGAGAGGCTGATTAACGTCGCCAAGCCAGAGCGATCCGCGTTGTCGATAAAGCGCTTTTTTCTTCTCTTCAGGGGGAAAAGAGGCTAAACGCCGGGCTTTTCTTTTTTGTCCGGAGCAGACGACACGGGTATAAGCAGGTGACGCATGCCGGACAGGCCGGACGGACGCTTTTTTCCTTTGACGACGGTGATGGATGTTGGAGCCGGGACTGGGGAATATCTCGTGTTTGTAGAGGGGATTTTTTCGTAGCCCGGGAGGATGAAAAACGACAGATCTACGTGTAATTCGCGCTGTTTTATATATACGCCGACACGAACAAAGTGCCGCAGTGTGTGTGATCGACGCGATATTTAAATTGGACGGGGGGAGCTGGTTTATCCGTTGTTTTGACCCTTGAGATTGATTTATAATTCCTTAGGCTCTTTCCTCGAGGAATGCGAGTTAGCTGATTGCCGCTGATGAGATAGTCAGAGCTGAATTCTTATAAATCAGACGATTTCGTGCAGTTCCTGGTAATTTATCTGTTTAGATAAACAGCCGCTTGCATGATAGACTCACATAACCTGAATTTTAGAAATCAATATGCGTTTAATTTCGGCAACGTTGCGCCTAGTAATAAAATAAAGATTCTGTTGATTTGATAATAGCATTAAATTACCGCGGCTCTTGGTAGACAAACATATTTACTACCTAAAATAGTAGAAGTAATTATTCACTCTGTGGGACTTGAATTGGAGGATATCAATCTAATCAGTAAATACAACTGGATGCTCTAGAAACTCGACATTCTTGATATTTACAACTTCAGATTCTAATCAGTAGTATTAATTATTAATCATCGCTATTCTCAACCAAACTCTATCAAACATTAATTTTAAGAAATATCCGTTTAAATAAAATTCTGATGAAAATAAAATTGCTTTTTAAAATAAAAACGTAAAACAATAAATCTCGGCTATGCAACATTTACGACTCAAAGATTTATTCCCCCACGCCTTCGGCCAACCATTCAAAACTAAAGCCTACAAAGTGTCATTAAATATATGGATTTTTTCCCTCGCCGTCATTGGCTCAGGGCGTGTAATAGCTGCCTCGTATAACCGATTAACATCTCCTAATCCCGATAAGATATTTCCCAAGCCCTTACGTAAAAATAAATAACGACCAAGCAGGCCGAGATGAATATCTTTATATTTTAATATTGTGATGGATGTTGAATTAGGCTCTCTCTCTACTCGCGTCGCGACGTTCAAGAAAAAAAAAAGAGGAACTTTTTTTCAACCTCTCCTCGAGCGATACAGCCCCGCGCCCGGCCTCGCCTTTATCTGCTTTGCATCAAATTATACGAAGCATTCTTGATATTCCCCGCTCAGCCGAAGGATTGCCGGCAAAAGTATTTCTTTAATTTGAATATAACGCTATCACAGAAACGCAATAACACTCTGCTTAAACCTGGTATTACAGCTTTAGACCGATTATACTATGGAAGTCCGCCTTAAATTAAGAGAGGACGCTGCTCGCTGAATTCGGAATACTTTGGTTAATTATATTAATACTTGACAAAGTCAAGACTCCCGTTGTTTAGAACTCAATAATAAACTTGAGCTCGCGGGCACGGTGGGAAAATGTCGTGCGCCCGAGCGCGCCGACTTGCCGTCCGCGTCAATGTATCAATATTCCAATCTAGTACAAAGTATATACCGTAAGCAGCGCGTTTTTTCCGCTTTTCCATCCGGGCAAGCGAATGCGATCTTGATTGAAGTAAATATGCGTGCGCTGCGATTCGAATAAATATTTGCCCGATTTTAGTGAATTTTTTTCGCTGCAACTATCGAGTTTCCTCCCAAAATAAACTCCCGTCAACAGAGCCGACGGGTAAATATTGAAATAGTTGCGCATCCAGTTAGCTAATGAAGCGGCGGTGAGAGGCGGAAGTAGGGTCGTGGCGAGCGTCTCGAGCTGTCCGAAATATCAACAGTAATTTCTTTTTTTAATGGATTTACGGTACTTAGAATGCGCCCACTGCGTCAGGGCCCGCCGCCGAAACGGCGCTTCGGTGTTGCGCGCGCAGTTTTGTGTGTTTGCCCGGACTCTGTAACGGAATATACAAGGAAAGTTTTGTGTTCCCGAGGCTTCCGGGAGGAATCCCGACGACATGAAATTCAGGCGAAACAACGTAACAACTTTTCGTATTTGTTTTGCCGGGGACTCGCCCCCTTCCCTCTCACCTCGAGAATTCGAAAATGGAAATTTACTTGGGATTATTATTTACTCCGCGCTTGGGTTTGCATGTCGAGAGCGCGAAGCTCGATTCGGCTAATTAGGCGCACGATTTGCTCGACAAAAGCTTCGCTAAATTTTTCTTTCTCTTAACGGCTCGTCGAATAACGCGACAGCTGGCAAGGGATTTTTAGCGTTTTGACATTAATTATGATGGCTTTTAAATTGCTTTTAAATTGATTTCCAAGTGTCGGACACTTATTGTTTTTTTTTATTCCGACTTTTTTACTCGGCGAGATTCAGTATTAAACTAAAATATTTTAGATAGCGCGCGTAAAATATATATAACGCGGCGAAATGGCTGAGCATAATGCGCGCCGAAGATAATACGGTCAAAGTTAAAGTAGAGCCAAACTGAGCCCGACGTGAATTATGCCGCGAATCTTGGTCTTCGAGTTTCTATCAACTTACCATATAAAATTAATCATTTTTCACGGTCTACTTAAGAAACATTAACTCCCAAAGTCATAAATAAAATATTGATCAGGCAGACTGACACACGGGAATCTAATAAAATCATAAACTATTCAGCAGCCTTCCTCCGTAAATCCTCAATCATAATTTTCCCCAGAAACTCGCCGCCAGCATCACGAGAACCAATCGCCCAATTCCAATTATAGAACAATTTACCCAAAGTTGTAATCAAACCCGCTAACTCTTGGAGCCGCCTGGGAGGGGCCGGGGAGGGGCCGGGGAGGGGTAGGGGCAGGAGGCCAGGCGTGCGCGACATTATCAATTATCGCTCAATCCGCCCAATCAAACGAAGCGCGAAGCGTAATGAGCGCGCGGTGCATCACCGCCAACGGTCATTCACACTTAACGGACAATTCGCGCATTCCGACCCTCACTGTCTCCCCCTCCCCTCTCTCTCTCTTGATTATCCAAGCGTCGTGCGGCCGAGCAATATAATCTGCCCGTTCATACACGCACTACCGGCCGAACAAAGAAAGGCCCCGTCATTGTGCAGAGCGCGCCCGCGCGCAAACTCATTATCCTCGCTTTGAAAACGCGAGCCTACCTCCGCGCATTATCGCCGGGTATATCCATTTTCTTCGCAGTCCTATAATAACGATATAGGATGGTCCGTTTTTTTTCTTTTTCCTCAATTTTATTCCTCGGCTAGGGGAGTATGCGCACGTAAGTACACATATATACGAATGCTCCAATGCGACACGCGCGCGCACACACAAGAATACGTGGCTGCAGCGGGCACGCAGCAGATAATATCGATTTCAGATTTCAATTTAATGCCATCGCGATATCCGGCCGGGCTCGAAAGAGAGCGCACACAGGGCAATACCAATCTCGGTCTGCGCGTGTGTATATATA